>JAFIRS010003766.1:0-115400 GCA_018342105.1 Gonioctena quinquepunctata | reverse complement strand
CTACAATCCATGCTTCCTCGCCTATGAAATTTCACATCTAGCCTTTTTTTGTATCTAAATATACAATTGTAGGCTGTACACGAAGAAAGCATAGGTATGTAAGAATGTTTATTACTTGTCAAACAGTGTATAAATTTATAAAAAACTTTCAAAACACCACACGAAAACACAAACAATATACGAAACCGATGTTTTGCCTGAACTCATTCTGTCTTTTTTCACAGGTTCTGATATCAATGGTCTCTTTCTCACAACGAGTCCATATTATTATATGTCTATGGAAGCACCAAAAAGAAAGCTTCTTTCTAATGAGCGCTGCCGTTTGGAGAGTAATTACTCCATTTGTAAGCAATTCGAAAGCTTTGGAGTAATCGTGGAGTAATGACGAATTGTTAGGATTTTGTAAGCATTTTGCACTAAGGAGTGGGAGTCTTCCTGACTACTTGTGTTTGTTTCGTGTGGCACATGGCTAATAGCCAGTCATGTAATGGCACAGAACTTGTTAGTCGTTACTCTTCACGTCTTTGTCTATAGTGATTTGCTAGTTTGAGTTCTGTGTTATGTTTGTTTATCGAAATTAAAATTGGCATGACATGACATATCTGAAATCTTATCTCAGGCTTCTAGGAGTTTTATGATTGTTTAGATTATACTATGGTTTCATCAACAGGTTTCAATGCTACCAACCCAACTTCTGACCTAGCACCGAGTAGACAATGGGGAACACGCATGATTTTATTTTATTTTTTCTTTGCCACAGATCCACAATAATTACATTTTGTGAAAATGATTTCTCATATTTCAAAATTTTGTCGAAATTTCCATGTTGAAAACTGCTCCTCAATTCAAACTCGATTTGACCTTCTTTTGAATAACTTCCCCCAAACACTAGCGCCAGTTGTGGTTGTTTCAGGATTATTGATTGTCGATAATATTTCTTTCAACCCAAACATAAATTCAAGCTCACTTTTAATGTGATATTTGAAAATACTATGATGATAAAAATATTAGTTCACGAAGGCAGATGAAATTATAGTTGACAGTTCGAAGCAACTAGTGGTAAAAAATTTAACTGTGTGAAATAACGATGCTTACGTCCACCAGAGGCGCTAGGAGTACGTTTTTGAATGTGACGACAAAATTGGCGTTTTCAATTTCGAATTATGAAAAATGAAGTTTGTTACTGAGCTCCCTAGGTGGTAGTCTTCATGTGCAAATCAAAATATTCTAGAAAGGGGGCACATGCGTGTTCCCTATTGCATTTCCAGTTCAATGGACGTTTGTGAATATGTGCTTCTTCTAGTCTAGTTTGTTCTGGTTTCGTTTCAGAATCAGTATCTATCAGAACAAGTCGACCCTCGAAATCATCCATATATACCAGAGATTATGTATAAATTAAGTTTGTAAGGATTTTGTAAGCATTCTCAAAATTCTGGGAGTAAAACTCCGCATTTTGGTAGAGGCTAGTCAGCATACCTACTGTATACTTTCAATTGGCAGCACTGCTAATGATTATGTTAGGTTAAGTGTTTAGTCAAAGATTATGATTATAGTTCTACTCTTTGGCTTAGTGTTATCCCGTCCAAAGTGGAATATTCAACGATGGCTTCAGGACGCCACAAACATGAAGCGGAACTTTTAATAACGGATACTGAGCAAGGTGGGGCCCACTTTGATGCCATTCATAGTATTTTGAATGAAGAAGTAGTAAAGGAAGAGCCGATCGAAACCAAACCGTTAAGTGAAGAATCGAAGGTTTCTCTGATACGTGAGTTACGTTTAAGGAGTTGAAAGTTTGCAGGTATATTCTTGGACAAAATGTGTTTTGGAGTTGTGTCTACAATCTCGAAATTTTGCAATGCTGTTCACACTCAAATCAACACACACGACACGAATTTGAGATAAAAACTTGTGTGATCTCAATTAAAGAGCAAATAAGGATTATGGTGGATTTACTCAACACCAATTAACAATTTTCAAGTATCAATTAACAAGTAATGAAAGTGATAGCATTTATGCACATTCAATTAACAATTGAGGAAGAACAGTAAGCATAGGCATAAGTCAGAGATTCGAGCCATTCGAATTAACCCTAAATTTTCGTCGATTAAAATAGCATCAATTTCCAATTTTTACAGTATATATTCACAAACACCCAAATAAATTCCCAAATGCACTACAACTCACAACAAAAACAAACCTATTATTTTATTTATTAAAGGTTAGGCTAACTTTGGTCATCGTACGGGTACGTACCAATCTACCCTCATCTGCGTACAAAAATTTGGTTCAATTAAAGTAGGAAGTTAAAAGTTTCTACTTGTTACTTGTCTGCATAAACACGGCCATTCTAAGATGATGGTTCAACTTATAATTGATAATTATTAATTGGTGTAGCATAAATCAACCATTACTCTCATACCTTCATAGGCATTTTTCCCAAGGAAAATATATTTTAAGACTTTGAAGGGGGATTAAGCTGTACTGCATCAAGTCAAATTAATTCAAGAGTGGGACACAATGCTGTACGGCGTTAATATTTTCCATCTACTCTGCGACACTACGACTTGCAGCATTGGGACTTTCATGTGAAATATTCGAAGCATTACACTAGTGTTACATATGAATTAATGAATATAAAAATAAAAAATATGAGAAAATGTTTGATGACACGTTGAAGAAAACTATGACATTTTCGTTCTCGGAAAATTGAGAAACTAATGAAATTGCTTTTCAAGAGAAATGATTGGTTTCTCCATTATGTGTAAAACACATTTGGAAGTCTAATAAACTCTCTTAGATGTATTTTTTTGACTTTGGGCACTTGAAATTTCAATATGTTTGAATCAAGATAACTTCTGTTCAATATATAACTTGAAATATTTGATTTCAATGGCATTATTTATGCATTCCTTATTTAATTTCAAAAGAGTTTTATAGGAATGAATATTTTGTATGATTCAAGGTCAATTTATGGGAAGAAAGCCTTGTTGAAATCACTCTCATGTCATTCATAGTGTTGTGTTGTGCAAATAATTATATTTTACTTTCAAGACTAAGATTTTTTATAGAATTTATGTATATGAGGAACAAAACTAGTCCCAGTATTGATTCTACAATAAGTTACAACAAAAAATTGTAGAATTGGCATCTCAAAAAAATACTGCTGGAAATGAAATAGAATTAACACCCACAGGAATGGAAGATATGATATCCGAAATGATCGAGAGGAATAAACGTTCATCTAATATAATTATACTCAATGTAAATGAACCTAAAGAAAACACTCATTCAGGCAGAATAACACAGGATAAAAACTCGGTGAAGGAAATATTGAAGGATATAGATGTTAATCCAACAAGTATAAATGTAATTCATTTGGGAAAATATGACCAGCGTAAAAATAGACCTCTCAAAGTATGTTTTCCTGACCCCATCATGGCAATCACAGTGTTGAGAAACAAAAGCCATATTAATATTCCTGGAATAAAAATATTTGGTGACCAAACAAAGAAACAAAGGGATTATCATTTGAGTGTGAAGAATCAGCTACAGGATTGCCTAAATAGAGGTGAAGAGAAAACTATTAAATATTTGAATAATGTTCCTACGTTGGTTGATGGCAAACCTCAATTAAAAAACTAGTAGATAGCCCTAATATACCAGTAAAAGTGGACATAATATATCTGAACATTGCAAGTTTCATTGCTCACAAAGATGAACTAATTTCAGAGATATTCTGTTATCAACCACTTGTAGTAATATTGAGCGAAGCAAGGTGTACAGCCGATATTGAGCAAACTGAATTACACATACAGGGGTATTCTGTTGTTCGATGTTATTCTAGTAGCAGGCATACTGGTGGTGTATTAATTTATGTAAAAGAAGGAGTGCAGTTTTTAGTAAAACGCAACTACATTAAACAACTTAATTACTGGTGTCAGTTCATAATCATAACAGTAAATGGTGCGAAGTGGCATTTGGGCGGATTTTACCACTCACCAAGTTCAAGTCATGCTGAGTTCTTAGAGAAGTTTGAAGAATGGTGTGGAGATTACTTTACTAGTAGGAAAAAATGCCTTCTTGTTGGTGACTTTAATATAAATTACCTAGATGATAGTTTTTATAGTAATAAGATCAAGAGTATAATTCAAATGAATGGAATTGAGCAATTAGTTAATGAATGTACTAGATGTGACTGTAATAGCTCAACATTAATTGATTATGTTCTATCAAATCAGGATCATTTGACAGTTAAGGTGCATGAAACACCAAGAATAACTGATCATTCAATCATTAGCATAAATCTTAGTAAAATACTGATCATACCTCTGATAATTCTTTTATGAGTCGTAAAATAAATGATGGTTTATTCGATCAGATTAATATCAAGCTGATAGAGTGTGATTGGTTGGTGAATTCAAATGATGTAAATGTAATATATACAAATATTTATAGTAATTGTAGTCAAATACTAAATGAAGCAGCGCCTATTGTTGAAACCAAGAAAAAATTGAATCATCTTCCATGGTATGATCAAGAAGTCAAAAGAAAAGTTGTGGAAAGAGATAGTGAATATAAAAAATTCAAAAATACAAATGTACGAAACGAAATATATTGGAATGCATATAAGGCTAAAAGGAATGAAGTAGTTAATCTAATGAAATATAAGAAATCTATTTATTACGAACAAAAAATTGATGGAAATAAAGGGGATTCTAAAGAAATGTGGAAGACTTTAAAGAAGCTCGTGAAGTGTGAACAACCACAAAATAATTATAAAGTTGTTAATTTCAATGTAAATGGAAATACATCATATGTTACAACAGAAATAGATGCTGTAGAAAGATTCAATAATTTTTTTGTGGATGGTATAACTCATATTTCACAGTCCATAATATCGAATTCAGAATGGTCCCCACATGATTTTGATATAATCAACACATCTTTTGAAAAATTCGAGGTGGTTACTATAAACAAACTTCAGAAAATAATATTTTCTTTGAAAAACAAAGGTAGTCTGAATGAAGTTTTAAGTGTTAAATTTCTAAAAGAAACATTTTACACATTAGGATTTACAGTATTGAATCTTCTTAATACTTCCCTAGCCACTGCATGCTTTCCGGAAGAATTAAAATTAAGTGTAGTTGTGCCTGTTCCTAAAGTCTTAAATGCTGTAAATGTATCTTATTTCAGACCCATAAACACTTTGCTCCCATTGGAGAAAATCATTGAAACATAAGTACATGATCAATTGCTACAATATTTTTCTACAAATAAGCTCCTTCTTGGCAACCAATCAGGCTTTCGTGAAAATCATTCCTGCGAAACTTCTCTGCAGCTTACAGTGTCTAAATGGACGCAATTAATCGATGATAATAAATACATAGTGGCAATATTCTTAGATTTCAAACGGGCTTTTGAAACCATAGTCAGACATATATTAATAAAAAAATTAGAATATTATGGCCTTACAGGCACTGTTTTGAAGTGGTTTGAAGCATACTTGAGCAATAGATTCCAAATGACTAAATATAATAAATCTGTTTCAAACAAAATACTGAATAGCCAAGGAGTGCCCCAGGGTAGTATCCTAGGTCCATTATTATTCATCATATATCTGAATGATATTGATTATGTGCAAGGCTATGAATTTTTGAATCTTTTCGCCGATGACACTCTGATTGCTTGCTATGGAGACAACTTGAATGAAACTGTAACGAGATTGAATGGAGTTTTGAATAATATTGAAAATTTTCTGAACATAAACAAATTGAAGCTAAACATTTCCAAAACAAAAGCTATGGTATTGAATAATAGGTTCAAATTGTCAAATATAAATTACAACACAATCAACTTAGTACTTGAAGGTGGAAGGGTAGAATGGGTACACGAATTCAAGTATTTAGGATGCATAATTGATGAATGTTTGGAGATGAAATCTCATTGTAAATACATCTGTAATAAAATTTCAAAAAAACTATATTTTTTCACAAGAATTTCTGCACAACTTTCTCTATCTAGCCGAACAACTGTATATAAAGCGATAATCAAGCCACATTTTGATTACTATTCTTCTATTTTATATCTTTTACAAAAAAATGAAATCCAAATGTTACAAAAATTGCAGTACAGAGGAATGCGAGTAATTTTACATTGCAACAGATACACCCCAATAAAAACAATGCTCGCAACATTGAAATGGCAATCAGTAGATCAAAGACTATATTATATGGCCATGCTATTTGTCTTTAAAATCACAAGGAATATGTTCCTGATTACTTCAATCAATTTGTTACATACAACAATGAACTCCATAACTATAATACACGGTCCGTACATAAAAATTAAAAATATTTTTTAAAGGTTGAAGAATATAATCAACTACCAGAGGAAATAAAACAATGTAATACGATATATTGCTTCAAAACGAAATTGTTATCATACATTCTATCAAGAGATGGCCAACACTAATATTAGTTGTTTTGTGGCACTTTACATCATTTGTCTGTGGCTTTATTTTTATGTTTTTATATTTTTATTACTAGCTAATGTCATTTTATTATTTGTCTTTTTATTAATTACATTTTATTTTAAATTACATCTTTTATTTGATTCTTGATAATACCTATATATTACAATTATGTTTTAGTAACTGATTTTTATCAAATTGTATTTGTAAATTTATAATATGAAATTATGTATGTATATTAGGGTATCCTATTTAAATAAATATCTTATCTTATCTTCTGGTGGTACTCCACATATTGATTCACTTGGACTTGACACTTATACGTACACAAGTTATTTTCTATAATTCAAAAATTATTTTTCAACCAACATAATTCAAAAAAAATTTAACAGTATTTCATAATCAATGTTGACTTTTCCAAATCAAATGACACCTGTGGTTCCATCTGGAAATTTGTTACAACAACCACAGCTGACTGTATAGATATTGAATGTTGGACTCAATTTGGCAATCTTAATTTTTTTAGGAATAATTCCAGTATGTGAGGGCAGATTTGTTAATTTGTTTAGTAAAGGAGTCATTTCTGATTTTACAATTTTGTGCTGAAGTTATAAAATATCATAACTTTTCTGTTATCCAATTCAATGTAATAGAGGAGAGGCAGGGATTGCAGTAATTTCAATTTTCAACCCTTTAAATTACATGTTTCAGTCTTTCATGAGATGTTTTTGTCGTATCCTGCCTTGTGTGTTGGTAAATTTGAAAATGTTGATGTTTGAACTTGAATTTTAGATTCCTGGGAAAATAAGACTTCCAATATTCTTGCTGGTGATTTGGCAAAACCTAAAGTCAACCAGTTCAATAATGGAGATGAAAATCACCCTGAGTCAATTGATGGTGCATGGACAAATAATGCCAAATTGAAAACAGAAACACTCAAAACAGAGGATGACATTGATATCATTTATGAAGATGTCAAACCTGAAATATGCGATGAAAAATTCAGTATAGAAAGTGAAATTAAATCCTACCCAAAGTCCGTTCCTGATATGTTGCTTGGAACAGAAATTGGACCAAACTTTTCTCGTGAACTGTCAATAGGTGAGGTGGTATTTATTCAATACAACTGTTCTGCAAAGTCAAGAATATACATCTAGTAACAAAAGTAAATCAGACCCTCTGAATGTACGACATAGCTACAAAAGTAAAGAAATGTAAAATAAAACTTTTCGCAGCTGACACAAAGCTATATTACTCAGGAACAGCAGATGACATAGAGAACAACCTTAATACCGATTTTTCAAATATAAGTACTTGGTTATGTAATAATGGATTGAAGCTCAATGTAAAAACAGTAAATTTATATTAATAGGTAATAAATGTCAAGTTGAAGTGATAAATTGAAGTTTCATATAAACATCAAAAATGAGGAAATTGAACAAGTCAAGGAATACAAATATCTGGGAGTAATGTTGGACCGGGAATTGAATATGAAAGGAAATGTAAACTACATACAAAAATACACTACATCTATAGATTGAATAATAAAGTATCTGAATTTTCAAAACTCACAATATATAAATGTAAGATAGCACCTCATGTTGATTATTGTAGCACTATCTTATTTTTTCTAAATAATGAACAAATGAATATCTTTAAAAAATGACAAAATAGGGCCATGAGATTAATATTAAACTGTAATAGGAGAACACCAATTCAGGAAATGTTGGTTACCCTAGCATTGATGTCAATTAGACAAAGAATAAATAACATGTTGATGTTAATATATAAATTAAAAATAATATGAGACCAACCTATCTTTCAGATCAGCTGAGCTGGGTAATTAGTTCTGCTCTATCGATCTAAAATCATTGCCGCTTATTTTGAAAAGTATCAACAACTTTGATATTTCAAATGAGACTTCCTGTACATTATTGCATTTTTTGCTTTGCTACTTTACGATCATTTTTGTTTAATACTTTCCTAAACCTATCTCAAGCGGTTTTCGAGATATTCATTGATTTCCTTATTTTTTGTGCAAAACATAGCTTTAATTAAATGTTTATTACTGCGGTATTTGAACTCGTACAAAGCTGAAATTTCGGTTGTAGTTTACCAATATTCTGTGCATTAGTTATGCCTAAGGGAATTCGTTCTACATTATACAGGGTCGTTCAAGATTTGTGATTTTTTTGATAGATACAGAAATGGTGAAAAGTATTTTTTTAAATGAAACACCATGTATGTTATCGAATATCCTGAAAGACAATTAAAGTTCCTTTCAAATGATGTATCATGTTCCTATACCTAAATAGTCTGGTTTCCGAAATAGAAGCATGCTTCTATAAAAATTTAAAAATCTGCATTTGAATATGTATTATTATCCATTTTGACAGAAACACCATGAAAATCACCTCTTGTCAAACTAAAAGATTGTCTTGCTCTTTTCTGGTCACGGCACACTACTACCATTTTCATTTCCCAGTATAACAAATCGAAATAGGTAATATTACCTCTATTGAAATTACCTAATTGAAAAATCAAATCAATCTGGAATGATTCGCTTCAAAATTTTCCATACTTTTGGAGATACAGCTGAAACTTGAGTATTTTTCTAACTCTCAGATGATGCAATTTAGTTTTAGCAAAGATTAATTAAAAAATATCTCAGAAAAATTTGGAAATAGGTTTGAGTCATATTCGAAAAAACGTCCATTAGTAATTGTTTTTCAGTTCATCCTGTATATATTGTTTCAGATTCTACTCCCTAATCTGACTTTTTTTTCGAGTATGACTCATATCTATTTCCAAATTTTCCTGATATTTTAATTAATCTATTCCAAAACTGAATTGCATCCGAAAGTTGGAGAAAAATTCAAGTTCCAGCTGTATCTTCAAAAGTGCGATAAAATCTCAGGTCTCAAGGTTTTTTCTGATAAAGAAAATTGCGGTTCCGCTGCATTTTGGGACTTTATAAACGGTAGAGATAGGTATACGACATGTTCAGTGAAAGTTATTGAATGAATAAAATACTGGGTGTTCCATTTGAAATTCTAAAGTTGATATCAGTTACAAGTACATGTGGCAACACTGCAACTGTGAAAATATTTTTAAGAGCTAGATCGCAGTCTCTTATCGTGGGATACAAAATTTCGAGTATTTATATCTTAGATCTCCAGAAATGTCCAATAAGGCATCGAGTTTGGAATACCCTGTATATTAATCATTCTTTGTACAATCAGTTCATCTTATCATTCATACACTTCAATGCACTACAGAACCTTCTGCATGTTCTCGCTATAATTTGATCACATTGAGGAAGAAGATAAACAATTTCATCAAAACTTCGTTTGAATAGTTATTGCTTTCCATTTTTATTCTATTCTGATAAAATTTTTGGTAATGAACACGCAAACGTTATATTATTGAATTTTCATAATGACGTATTCCATGCCATTTAATACAAAATACGGCAAAATAATCTGATTTTTATAGAAACTTGCTTTTATTTCGGAAACCAGACTATTTAGGTATAGGATCATGATACATCATTTAAAAGGAACTTTAATTTTCTTTCAGGAAAAATGTATGATTTGTGCAAAATGATCAGACAGATTAAGATCTTTGACTACTGCCCTATATTCAGATCCTTCCTTGATAAAGAAGTTATCTAGACATGTCCTAGAGCTGGCAGTTACTCTTGTTGGTTCCGAAATAGCATATTTCATATTGAAACATGCCAATAGATCACGGAGTAGGTATAAATTTATACTTTCAACTGAGAAGTTAATGTTGAAGTCCCCTCCTATCACAACATTTACATTAATCTTACTTACTAGAGTTGATAGTCCATTGAGATAATTTAAAAATGAGTTAAAGTTACCTGATGGTGGTTTATAAATACACACAAGAACTGTGCTGGTATGCTGTATCGTGATTCCAGAACATTCAACAACTCGCCTACACAGAAGTCAGTTAGATCTAGCACTGCTACCTTCAGCGAACTTTCCTCACGATTATAGATTGCTACACCACCATTTTTCGTTTTATTTCTGCAGAAATATACACATAAACTAAAAATTTTAAGCTTTATCATATCTAACTGTATATTATTTTGCCAGTGTTCAGAAATAAAAAGTATGTCACATAAAATATCCTCGTCTGTTATCGAATCGGCATGCAAGATTTTGTTTTCTTAGGCATAGGATATTTTGATGATAAATCATTAAACTACCTAAAACGTCATTACTTTTATTTTTATTGCTAATTTTACTAGTTTGGTTGGCTGCTGTGTTTGAGTTGTTTAGGGAGATATTTGTGGAGTAATACACTTCAAGTCCCTAACACCAACCTAATAATCCATGAAAGTACAAAGTACCTAGGCATCACAGTGGATGAAAATCTTAAATGGTACGATCACGTAACGAATATATGTTAAAAAAATCCTGAGACTAATCCCAAATCTCTAGCAACTAAGAAAATTTAGGAATAAAAAAATTCTAATGATATACAGGGTGTTACCAAATAAGTGTGAAAGTTTTCAGGGGTTGATTCATTGTCGAAAATTAAAGGGGGTCTTTCATGTAAACAAAAGCTCTTAGGCCTTTCCTTGAAAAGTTACACGCTTCCAAAAATGAGGAAAAAAATAGTTTTATTTTCTTGAAATTGCTGAAGAAATGGCATTTTGTGGGCATGTTCTACCAATAAAAAGGCTACCTATGAATATTTTTTCAAATTTGTTATGATTTTTTGAAGGGGTGAAACATGCAACCCCTATTCCATTTTTTACTAAACAAAATTTCTCAATTTAATAATATGTGTTGAAAAGAACGATTCATTGCAAAACTTTTTTAACTCCTGTGTTGTGTCCGTAAAAGCAATAGTTTCGTAATAAAAAATATACCTCTGACATACTTAATGTCAGAATGCCATACTTGGAAATATAATTGATAATGATAAGATACTAAAATGCTTAACCACTGCTCATATTGCAAATATCCACTATCTGCTAATTGTAAAAGAAGACCTATTATTGTATCAATTATATTATTATTATTATTATTATGTAATTTTTATTATTATTATTAAATAAAGATGAAACGTCGGCCAAAAAAATACTGATTTGAGGTTGGATCTGTTATTTTGCCAATCCATCACAAATCACAAATAGTACCTTTTCTGAATTTCATAATTAATGTGCATGAAATGACAGCAGGGTTGGACAAGGTAGGATAATATGAAGTCAGGGTGATATAAACCCTGCATAAGTCACATAATTATTCTTGGAAACAACATACCAAGGGAACTTAATAGCAATAGTTATATATAATTAAAACTGAAAATTAAAAAAAAAAGTTAAAAAATACTAAAAAACAAGCTTATAAGCAATAAAGACTAAATAGTTAAAAATAATAAGAATAAATTCATCGACCAAAAAATGTCCTCATATGTAAACAAAGTGTGAGGTGCTTGTTATCAGTTATCTCAATATAATTATAAAAAGAAAGTAAAGTGCACCCCATACTTTTTTAACATAAGAGAAAATTTTTTGGTCAATGACTTTATTCTTATTATGTTTAACTTTTTAGTCTTTATTGCTATATAAGCTTGATCTTTTAGTTTTTTCAAACTATACTTTTATTTTCAACTTTTCAGTCCATATTGCTGCAAAAGGAAGAAAAACTCTACGATTGATTCATTCACATGGGATTGAAGTTTTTACTAAATTTTGGTGAATGTGCTGAGACCAGCTAGAGCATTCACCAAATATTTGTAATATAAATTATTTTTTTCTGACGTTCTTGGAGAACACCAGGTTATAGCTATGAAAATATTGTATCGTTATCGGTTCTCAATATGTGTGCAAAATTTCAAATGATTCAGACGTCCTGAGTGGGTGGAAATTAATTTCAAAGATTCCGTTACATACATTCATACATACATATAGTTGAAGCTAATAAAAGCGTGTTGAAAAACACAATTTTCAGTCTAATTTATGTTTTTCAATATTGGAGATTTGTGTAACTTATGGTGTGCAAGGAGTTTCGGAATCCCTGGCCTTGAATAGATGAAAGGTAATGTACAAAAGACCTTACAGGTCGAGGTACGGAGAGGCTGAAGAGCCATATCTCCCCATCTACAATCTATGGTGTGCATGTTCCAAATATTACCACTATTTGATTTAATATGTATCTATATACTAATGATTTTATGACAAAGCAACATTGAAATATCTATGATTGGTGTGGCTTATTTTCGAGTGCATGTTCTATACACCATATTTTATTTATAAATAATAATAAACAAACTTTTAAATATACAGGGTGATTAATACTAACATGCTGAATATTAGCCAGTAGATGCTATCCACCAAAAGGATTGAAAACTGTGTCCCAAATATTCTTTTTTTTTTTTAATGTTCTACCTATTATTAAACTAATCTGATGTAACGCGGATAATCCACAGGTGCACCCAAATCACTTCTATTAGCCAAAAAAAATACTGCAAGACTTTTCATTCACTGCAGCATATGTGATATTCATAGTATTCCTACAATATAAATCAACCTCTTTGCAGATTATATATACTCTTATCGCATCTAGGTAAAATTAATTTGACATTAGACAATGTGTCAAATTAAAAACCACTAAAACGAAAGCTATGATATTGACAACTCGATATAAATATAACCTTATAGATATTAATTCCATAAATATTGAGATACGGTGAAACTATTGAAATTGTTGAAGAATTCAAATACCTGGGCTTTATCATTGATAACACTTTGAACTTGAAAAAACACTTTTAATATGTGTGTAACAAAATTTCGATTTTTTTTTAAATAAGAATTAGTAGACAACTAACATTTTAATCTAATTTGACAGTTTATAAATCGATAATCCAACCACACTTTGACTACTGTGCAAGTTTAATATCCTAATTGCTAGATGGTAACAGTATTTCAATTCTTCAAAAGTTACAGAACTCAGGTATGTGTTTGTTTTTAAAATGTAATAGCTATATTCCTATTTTATTAATGATTAATCTTCTGAATTGGATGACAGTAAAGGATAAACTACACTATGTTTCAATGATCTTCATATTTAAATACTCACTGGAAAAACACCATCTTATTTTAATGAATTCATTACCTATAATCACCAAATTCACAATTATGCTACAAGAGATAGAACTGATCTGGTTGTCACATGAACTAACCTTGTAAGAACAATGAACTCTTTATTTCACAGAGGGCTCTTGGACTATAATAAGCTTCCTAATGAAATTAAACAAATTAACTTCCTCCACCTCTTCAAACACTCCTTAGCTCTCCGAGCGAGCGCACTATGTTTCCAACTGAGTTGGTCATCATTTTTCAGCATTGTTATCATTTATATTTACTACTACTTCCTACCAAATCTACTATTGTTTATGTCTCGTACATCTTTTTTTTTGTTCGTTTCAATCTCTGTGATTAATATTTAATTTTTTGTATACATTATTCAGGAAAAAATGCAGTTTAGGGAGAATACCCAAAATTAAACAATATTACTATTTTTTTGTTAATAGGTAAACAATCCTCCATAACCCAAAAAAAAACCGGCGGTCGGCAGTCATAAAAAAATTAACATGTTAAGACCCACTATGAGCTAGAAAAAATCGTACTGTTGGGACCGGAGTTTTTTTTCTCAAAAGCCCTGATTTTGTCAAGAAAAATGTCAATACCATTAAATTTGTGCAAAAAAACAATTTGGACAGCTGATTTTAGAAAAAAAATGAGTCACTACATAGATGACACCGGGCCAATCAACTTTTTCAAATAACGCTTCTCCACGCTAGCGGGCACTCGGTAGCGGAGATTTTTTCAGTTTTTTACGAATTTATTTGAAAACCATTATTGGCCGAATTGTTATGTTTTATTCTTACGATAATGACACCCTTAATTTGGACATCGTCACATGTCAAATTGAAGATGCGTTATTTTGACCTCCATTCTTCTAGAAAATTTACGTTTTTGTTTCGTTAATAGATGACATGTCGCCTTTTTACTAGCTTTTATTTAGTTTCACTTGTTAGTTCGTGTTAGGGTCAAATCTTGCAAGTGAATTTTGACCGACTTCTAGTCGTCCGATTAATTTGAAATTTTGCTGGTATCCATAACTCCGGTGACAATGCATTATGAAATTTTTGTTAGAGGAAAAAACAAAATGGTGGCTCCAAGATGGCGGACGAGATTTGTAATTATGGTCCGATTTTATTCAAAATTGATATGTGGTTGTTTTCGGGGTCGGAGATTATGAATTTTTTGTCAAAATTCATAAATTCAAGATGGCGGACGAGTTTTGTGATTATGGTCCGATTCGATTCAAAATTGGTATGTGGGGGTTTTCGGGGTCGGAGATTATGAAATATTTGTCGAAATTCATAAATTCAAGATGGCGGCCCCAAGATGGAGGACGAGTTTTGTGATTATGGTCCAATTCGATTCAAAATTGGTATGTGGGGGTGTTAAGTTCCTCTTCTTTCTCATTTAACATTAAGTTTGGTTAGTATATAATATAATTCAACAATTTAAATAGTTTTCTCATTGACTCCCAGTAATATTTCTCAATCAAATTCTTAAACATGTAATTAATTATAATTCTAATATTCACATCTTTGCGGTACGCTTGGTATATATTTTATGTCTGTCAGACTAGGACAAATTCTGTGCTTTTTTGCAAAATTTATAAATTCAAGATGGAGGACGAGTTTTCTGATTATGGTCATATTTCATTCAAAATTGGAATGTGGGAGTTTTCAGGTTCGTAATTATGAATTTTTTGTCAAAATGTATAAATTTAAGATGGCGACTTCAGAATGGTGGACGAGTTTTGTGATTATGGTCAGATTCTATTCAAAATTGGTGTTTGGGAGTTTTTGGGGTCGGAGATCATAATTTCTTTCAGCTCAAAATATACAGGGAAGAGATCTTGTAATCAATAACGATGCTCTATTAGAAATGAACAGATTAAGGCAAACTAAATAAAAAGCAAAAAATAAAATAACTAATAAAAAACTTTTTTAAAGACAAGCTTTTATTTATGCCGTGTACTAAATCGTATAAAATAAGTTTAAGTCATCGCTGACAATGATTTAATTATTTTTTGTTGAATTATTTGGTTTCAAAAAGCTTGTCGCGCGAATTGTAATAAAATTCAAATCAAATCAAAATTTACTTTATTGTCGAAATAATCATAATCTCATTGACAAAGCATGTGTTAGATCATAACTACCATCATTATAATTATTACAGAGGAGACAGTGTGGAGTCAGCTTTAAAATAACAAAAATGTCAATAAATAAACAGTACACACACACCTAATATAATAATGTAAAAGAATAAAATGTTAAAATGGTTAAATCACTAACTGTTAATCTGTAAAAAACACAAATCGTCAAAAAATACAATACAAAAACCAATTAGACAGGTTAAAATTTAAAAAAAAGTAGGATATCTTATATCTATCAAATGTAAGATCACAATTTAAAACGCCCAATAAAAACTAATAAGACACGTTAAAATTAAATATAAAGTAGGAAGTTAAAATTATATAAAAAGTTGAGTTCCCTCTATCTATAAAATAGTACGATCGTTGAAAAATTCCTCTATCAGAAAGCAATGCCTTGACTTCTTTTCTAAAAATAACACCAGATACCACTCCTTTTATATTTTCTGGCAAGTGGTTGAATATCTTGCATCCATTATATATCAATGAATCTTTCACAAGGGAAGACTTCGACAAGTTGTTACTTAGCAACCAATGATTGTCCACTAAAATGAATAGGTACCTACTTTTATGAACACTTCGCGAGACGAAAGCCAGATTGTTCCGGAAATGACCTCGGAAATTCTGGACATATGTTTTTGAATATATAAGCGGATTGCATGCGACAGAGTTAGTTCAGTTTTATTCATTGATGTTATTCGAGTGACTCATAAGATTGTACAGTGTGGGGTATTTTGAATTGTAGTTGAGTTACTTCGCACACTATTGTGTTTTGTGAAGTGAAATAAAAGGACAATAATTATTTGTTCAAGTGTTTCAATAACTGAACCCTAGTTTCCTAACAGTATCGTTGCAGGTTTTAATGAAAACATAACAAATTACCTCTCATTCCTCCAAATTCACAGAGGTTATCCCACTACTCTGTATATATGTATATATTTTCAAATTCAGGGAAATATTGAAGAGTACCTTTTTCCATTAATTAATATTGAAAGGGAATATTAGATTTATTTTTATGGAAATGAAAATGATTCTTTTCCATATTAATTTTTTCAAATTTAACATTTTTTCTTTTGCTTTTTAACTATACAGTTTTCCTTTTATGGCATTGTTTTTTTTATTTTGTAAATATTCCTACTGTGTTTTTTTTGGGATAGTCATTAAATTTCAGAATCCTACAACCTCTCTCGTTTAAAAATTTCATTAAAAAAAAACTCTTTAATTACCTTTTTTTCAGAATCTGAAACAAGGGTCCATCAAAATACTGTTATACAAGAGGATGAAACAGCTGTGAAAAAGGAAAATGATGCAAGGATGGAACAGATGATGGTTATGAATTCGAAGGATTGTCAGATGATTCGTTCGGAAGGAAAACTGCCTCATTGTGAATATGATTCGAAATTTAATTCTTTTGAATTAAAGCAGGAGTTCAATGAGATAACTTGTACAGGAGAAAAAACATTTCAATGTAAATCTTGTATAAAGAGTTTTGCAGAAAAAAAGATATTGTTGGTGCATGAGAGAATTCATACAAGGACAAAATCATTCCAATGCAAAGCTTGTCTGAAGAATTTTGCTGGAAAAAAGGGATTGGAGTATCATGAAAAAATGCATGCAGGGGAAAAACCATTTCAGTGCAAAGTATGTCTGAGGAGTTTTGCAGCAAAAGCTAGTTTGTTGAGGCATGAGTTGATTCATAAAGGGGAGAAACCATTTCAATGCAAAATTTGTCCAAAATCGTTTTTCCAAAAAAGGGATCTTACTGGACACGAACAAAATCATACAGGGAAGAAACCATTTCAGTGCAAAGCTTGTCTGAGGAGTTTTGCAGAAAAAAAGACATTGTCGGTGCATGAGAGAACTCATACAGGGGAGAAACCATTTCAATGTCAATTTTGTGCAAAGTGTTTTGCAGATAAAACCCCATTGGTGGATCATGAGAGAATTCATACAGGGGAAGAACCATTTCAATGCAAACTTTGTTCAAAATCGTTTATACAGAAAAGTAATCTTAAGACTCACGTGAGAATTCATACAGGAGAGAAACCATATCAATGCAAAATTTGTTCAAAATCGTTTATACAAAAACACGTTCTTACATACCATGAAAAAATTCATAAATCCATTGCCACGTGAATTTTCTATAAAGTGTATTCCAGAAAAAAAAAGCTATTGTTGGTGAATGAGAAAGTCAATACAGGGAGAAAATCATTCGAATGCAAAATTTGTTCAGTTTTGCAGCAAAATACCATGATAGATAGATAGATAGATTTATTGGTGCTTAGATACATTTAAGTATTTACACAAGTCAGTAAAGATTTAGAACATTACACAAGTCAGTAAAAATTCAAAATTCAGTAAAAATTTAAAACACTTATACATGTTAGACTATACAAAATCTGGGTCACATATAAAGATGTTAAAATACTAATATATAATTGAGCATTATGACTTAATCAGTATATGATGACAAATCACTGAAATCATTATTGAGGTATTCCTCAAATGAGTAAAACACCTTCATTAGAAAATATTTCTTCAAGATTTTGATGAAACAATTTACATTTAGATTTTTTATTCTATGTGGAAGAGCATTGAACATTTTTGGGCCCAAATAACTAGTTCCGTTTTTAGTCTTATCAAGGCGATGATATTTTAGGAACAGTTTGTCTTTATTTCTTGTGTCATAACCATAGGAATCTCCAGCTGTACTATATGATGCCAGATTTTTCTTTACATAGGTAACACATTCGAGGATATATGCACAAGGCACTGTTAGAATGCCCAGTTCTTTGAATTTTTGTTTGCAACAGTCCCTGTAGGATTGACCCGCAATTACTCTCACACAACGTCTTTGAACTCCAAAAACTTTGTCTAGGTGGCACGAATGACCCCAGCTTAATAGGGCATATGTCATGTTCGAGTGAAAATAAGCAAAGTAGGATGTCAAGAGAACATCCAAAGAAACATTGTTTTTGAGATTTCTTATCATATAGGTAATGGAAGAGAGTTTTTTACTCAATTTTTTTGTATGGAATTCCCAAGTTAGGTGAGGATCGATATACACCCCTAAAAATTTAACAGGATCAGCTGGAGTTTTTTCATGATGACGTAGAGTGAATACTAGTGATTGAGATTTGCTCTCATTTTAGGTCAATTTGTTGGCCGTGAACCAGTTTTTGATGGTTGTATTCTGGGTCGCCACGTTATCTCTGAGTGTGTCAGGGTTTTTGGATGAAGTTAATGTTGTGATGTCATCTGCAAACAGTATAGCTTTGCTGTCAACAATGTTATGCGATAGGTCATTTATATAAATAAGAAAGAGGGTAGGTCCTAAGATTGAGCCTTGTGGCACCCCGTGTTTCATCCAGGCTTTGTTAGAAATATTACCGTTATGTGTGACATATTGTTTTCTGTCTGATAAGTAAGAGGACATTAAGTTAATGCTATTTGGGCTAAAGTTATACTGGGTTAGCTTTATTAATAGTAGGTCGTGTTGAACACAATCAAATGCTTTAGTTAGGTCATGAAAGTCCGCGTGGACATATAAACCCTCTTCAAATCCATTATTTATGACTTGTACAAGTTCATTTATGGTGAGAGTTGTGGAGAGATTCTTACGAAAGCCAAATTGGCATTTGTTGAACAGGTCGTTTGATTCAAAATATTAAGTAATTTGTATTTTTAGCAGTGCTTCAAAAATTTTTGAGAAAATCGGTACCAGAGAGATAGGCCTGTAATTTGATAGTTCCTCAGCCGATCCTTTTTTGTAAATAGGAATTACCTTAGCCAGTTTTAGAATGTTTGGGAATATGTTATTTGCTATGCACGAGTTTATCAAATTTGTCAGGGGGTATATTATTAGGTTGGCTATGGTTTTTACCGTTTTGACATTGTTGTCATAAGCATCCGTACACTTTGAATTTTTCAATTTTGAAATGACCTCGTACCTCATTGTAGCTTACTTCACGGAAACAAAAATATAGGTTTTTATCTAATTTAATTTTTTCTGCGGGATTTGAAGGAGTCTGGGGTAGATTTTCTACTAAGTCCTCGGCTATCCTCGAGAAATAAACATTGAAGTTTTCTGCTGATAGGTTTTGACCATTTTCAGATTTTGTGATGGGGTTGTTTCCTTTGATTACTTTCCACATTGCTGTTTGTTTATTGGAGGAATTTTTTATATAAACATCATGAGCTTCTCTTTTGCATTGGAAAGGCTTGTACGATAAAAGTTAATCTTGGGTGTGATTTTGTTGGATTTTGGGCTTAGTTTAGATTTTTTGGGCAGGGAGAATTCAATTGCGTTATTGATGAAATTTTCAAACCTTACTTGTGTTTCTTGGTTTTTGTCATTTACCTCATTCCAATTTACATTTTCTAGGGTTTTGTATAAAGTGAACAATCCTGCCTCTGTGATTGGTCTGAAATTTATTCTAGACGTTGTTTCTTTACTCTTTTCTTTTTTGAAGTAGAAATTTATTGCTGAATGATCCGATATGCAAGGGTCAAAGACATCTGCCTGATAGTACCCCTCCCTAAAGTTAGTGAACACATTATCAAGACAATTTTTACCTTTAGTTGGTATGCTCACGGTATAGTGCAATCCGTATGATGCAAAGAGGTTGCACAGCTGGTGAGCCTGATTATCCATAGGATTGAATTTAACATTGAAATCACCAGTTATGATTATATTTTTTTTATGATCTAGCTTGCCAAGCAGCTCATTTGTTTTAGACATGTAGGATCCAAACTCACCGTCTGGAGACCTAACAGTTAACAGCTGGAGATTACTATAACATAGGCCAGAAACTTCAAAATGCAATTCTGAGGAAATATTTGAGATGTTAGTAGGTAATGGGTAGGCTTTCAGTTGCTCTTTCACATATATACAAACCCCCCCCCATGTTCCATGCGAGTCCTGCAAAAACCAGAGACCCTTGTAACCCTTGAGATTCACACTGTGATATTCATCGAAAGTTAACCAATGTTCGTTTAAACATATAAAATCATAATCAAATTCTTCAGCTAGAGCCTCTAGCAGATTAAACTCTAATCTGACACTTTGCACATTCAGATGTAGCAGTTTATATCCTGTATTTTGGATATTACCTAGGTGGTTCTGTTGTTGGTTCTGTTGTTCCTTCTGAAATTTTTTTTGGTGGCTTCTGTAGATTTGGGGTGTATATTTTTCAACAATTATGCCCTTTGGCCAAAATTCAAGGGACCCTACTTGTTTTTCAAGCTGTATAGGGACTCCAAGCTTGAAGGACAGCATTTTTGGGTTAAGTCGTTTTGTTATCTTTTCACAAATATATTGGTCTGCAAATTTCCCATCCAGGCATTTCAGTAGGTCCTCTTTGGTTGTATCAGGGTGGAATCCAGAAAGGTAGATCCAGCCTAGCCGATTTATAACTTTTAAGGATGCCATAGCCTCATTACTGCTTCGACTTCCTGTAGATAATTTATGCTCAAGTTTCTTTCTCTCATAATTTGGGTGTCTCCTGTATGATACCGTCTTCCAATCACCACTTGCTTCAAAATCTTCTTTGTGGTTGTTGTTGTTGTTGTTTGATTTATTCACATAATCGTAACCTAGGTTATTTTTGTTTTGGACGCCATTTTGCTTATTTTTCATCTTCTTTGTGTCGTCTCTGTTGACATACTCCTCTTCTTGTTTCTTAGGTTCACCCATTTGAACTTTTTGGTCGCCATCTTGCTTATTTTCTATTTTTGTGTCATCTTTGTCATTTATGATATTTTCCTTTTCTAATTGTTTCTTTGGTCCTCTCGCTTGAACTTTGTGATCTGTGTCTAGTTCGGTGTCAGGGAGAGATTGGCTTTCAGTGCTGCCTGAAGGCCATGCGATTTTGGATAGCTTCTTGGCCTTCTCCTTGTTTGGCAGGTGGCTCTTGGCCTTGGGGGATGTTGATGTTTTTTTGTCGTTTGGGTTTTGTGGACTGTTTTTATTCTTGTTTCTCAGGCTTTCTTCCTGGGCTATTTGATGAATTGTTTCGATATTTACAATTTTATCGCGTAGCAGCTGACAATTTTCGTTCAAAACGAGGTATTTCTCTTCTAATTCCGTAATTATGCGTTTCAACTGGGCATTTTCGGCTACATACACTTCAAGTTTAAATGAGATTTCACTACTCACGGCGTCAACTTCACAGGTCTCTTCTACCTTATGGAAGCAATCCGGGTTTTTAGCTTGATTTGCTTGTCTCAGACAACTGGGATGAAGTGGTTCGTGGCATTTCACACATTTCACATAGTTCACTACAGCCCTTCTGCAATGTTTGCACGTAAAATTATCACTTTTTGGCAGCAGATCCAGACTCCCACCTAGACCGGTGGCCATCTTGAATCAGAATAATTCATACAGGCCTAAAACCGTTCCAATGTAAAGTTTGTTTGAAGATTTTGCAGACAAAAGCACTTTGTTGAAACACGAGAGAATTCATACTGGGGAAAAAACCATTCCAATGCAAAAATTGTTCATTGCAAAATGAATTTCTGAAATGTTTTCCATTTCAGCCATGTCTTCAGGCCTCTCCACCTGTTTTTGCTATTTCTGAAATGTTTTCGATTCCAGCCATTTACTACAGGCCTTTCTACATATTCCTCTTGCTATTTCCGAAATGTATTCCATTAATAATAATATTTATTTCACTTGTTAAACAGTATGAAAGCATTACAAGAAACATTTACATTCAGTAACAAGGAAGACGTCTGTGTATAAATAAAAAATTGATATACATGACAGATACTAATCAGGACATAAAGGTAATTAACAATTATTTATCGAGAGAAGTTATTAAAACTCGTCAACGGTGTAGCAATTTCTTTCTATAAGATATTTTTTTAATTTTCTTTTGAATATGGAGATATTCATTGGGTACATCTAGCATGTTATATAGTTTGGGTCTGAGGTAGAGGTGACTCTTCTGATAGAGATAGGTGGGGGTTTGGTATCAGCAAACCTTTAGCTCTAGTTGCATATGGATGGTCTCGTTGGTTTGCCATAAATTTTTCTCTATTCTTATAAACGTAGAGACACATCTCATATATATACAGACCAGCAACTGTGAGTATTTCCAGCTCTCTGATGTCTGTTGCCATCCTAAATTAGCAATTATTCTACCGCGCGCTTTTGCAAAATAAATACTCTTTCAGCAGACGAGCTCATACCCCAATTCAAGATTCCATAGCGCAAGTGACAGCCAATAGTTGCATAATACAGATTCAGCAGAACCTCTATTCCACAATGATTCGACATAAATCTCAGTGCATAACAGTTCTTTCGTAGTTTATCACATAATGAATCTATATGAGGACTCCAAGTGAGCTTATGATCTAGAATTAGACCTAGCATTTTTGTTTCTGGGTTGGATGTCACCTCTAGTTGGCTATCTTCGTATATTTTGAGAGTTTCAGTGGTATTATGCATTGAAAATTTTACTAATGCTGTTTTGCTGATATTTAGTGCTAGATGATTTTTATCAGCCTGTTATGTTATGGTTGTTTTGTGTAACACTCTATAGATAAAAACAAATGATTATTTGGGGATTTGATGTATGTTACTGTACTGTCAACATAGTTTTTGATGTCATAATCATAATAAACATTTCACTATTTCATATTCAGTTTATATTAATATAACATGGCGCAGTCGAAGTTCTGAGTCGAGTAAGAACCCGCCCCAGTAATAAAAAAATTAAAAATATTGGAATTTCTCAAACAACCCGAGGAAATGTCACTTGATGGTGACTTGGCTTTGAATTGGAAGAAGTTCAAAGCAGCTTATAAACTGTATATAGTAGCATCTGGTTGCAGTGCGAAAGAAGATAAAGTAAAAGCGGCAATTTTATTGCATATAATTGGAAATGGAGCTCGTGAGATATTAGAGACATTGAGTTTGACAGAAGATGAAAAACAAGATGAAGATAAAATTCTACAGGAATTCGAGAAATATTTCGTTCCAAAAACGAATATTAGTATTGAACGACACAAATTCAATACTAGATGTCAATCAGAGGGTGAATACTTTGATTAATTTTTGAAGGATTTGAGAACAATTGCAGCTTCATGTAACATTGGGCATCTGCAATCTAGTTTGATCAAGGATAGGATTGTATGTGGAATCAGTAACAAAAGAATAAAAGATAGACTACTACGTGAAGAAAATTTGGAATTAAATAAGGCGATATAAATATGCAAAGCAGCTGAGGAATCTGATAAACATATTAAAAAATTATATAATGGAAACGAATACGACAAAGAAATGTGTGAAATACAGAAGAGTGAAGATTCGAGGTACATGGAGAAAGTACAGCGACATCGGAGAAACACAAATTTTCAAAACAGGAGATATGGATGGAACAAAAGTCAACCATCAACCAGCGGAGCCCATCCATCCATAATGCAGAGACATACACCAAGTAGGATCGTCACAAGTTGTCCTAAATGTGGTTACAGCCCATCACACAAGAGATGTCCTGCAGAGGGAAGAAGATGTAATCGTTGCAATCGATTTGATCATTTTGGGAAAGTTTGTAGATATGAAACAAAACATGAAATATGTCATTTAGTTGATACCAAGTTGGAGCAATCAGATGAGGATATCGATGAACATGATGAGTATTTACTTGGTTCTGTTGATGATTGTGTAACGAAGTTACTATTTTCCCGCTATATTTATCAGCCAAAAGCTCCCTGTAAGGAATTAAACCCCGCTTGAAAGTAATAATAGGTCTAGAAATACCATTCAGGTTCGTGATAAATCCGTGAATCACCTCTAACCCGATAAATAGGCTAAACACCCTCCGTAGCTCACGCCAATACCGCGAGCGTGGTTGTGAAGAACGAACGATTGGTAATTGCGCGCGCCAGCGAATCGAGAACGAATGATTGAAACAACAGCGATCGGTATTGGAAATAAACGTCGCGGAGCATATTGAGTTCGCTGGCAGTCCTCCGAGAGCAGCCCGAGCCAGCAGTCCAGTCGAGCCAAGAGCATACGATACCGAGCTGACGTCACGATAGAAGCCACCCAGTACAGATGAGTCGAGACAGAGACGCACGCACCGAGCTGACGTCACAGCACGAAGGATTTTACGAGCTGGGTAATTATTCTGTGAAAGTATACTTTGTATCGAAATCGACAAGAGTCCACAAAACGGCGCGCGCATATAAGTCGTTCGAGAGGGATTCGGAAAAAAGGGAGAAGCCGGCCGTAGTTCCGTTTTGACATATTTCAAAGAATTAGTAGCTTGCCCAGCCCAGCAGAAGCAGTCACGCGGCCGACTAGTATCCAGAGTGTGAGCCAAAGACCGAAGCAGTCCACGACCGTCCCGGGCCTTGCCGAAGCAGTGAGATCGGAGTTTGGTAAATATGTTGTATCAGGTAAAAGACATCAGGAAATGTTTGTAAGTACCGCAGATGCGATGTGCGCATGATCGTAAGAGGCACATATATATTTCAAAGCTGTGCTGGTAATTTCTGCATACGAGTCCGTACGACACCCCCCCCACCGCAAGAGCTTTTGGTTGCTAAATTTACCCCGCTTGCTTGAAAACACCCTCCCCGCTTCCTCTGTATATAGTGCTTGCCATGTGTTTATTTGTTGTGATAACTTGAGGCCGCCGTCAGCCGCCCTTACTGTATTTCATTATTTTTAATATACCTGTTTATCCTGTTCTTAGTATTCTTTCATTGACTATTTTGAGTAGAATTTTAACATCTAGTGCGCAGTCGCCACCCAGGTTCGAAACCCAGTTGAAGGCAATTAAAGCCTGCCTTGCTGGCCCTGTTACAGTGTCACGTCTATATTGACCCCTGGAGTGTCTTTCTTCACTGAGACTGCCCGGAGCAAAAGTGGCCTTTTCCACTATAAAGCTAAAGGTGGCGCCCGAGGAAAACCGAGAATAGTGAAAAGCGCCAAAGTTTGATAATAGGGGAAGAAACCCCTTTACAAATTGGCGCCCGAGCAGGGACCGTTTATATAGTATACCGAGACCTGTCATTTTTGACAGATGTCAACTTCGACTCAAAAGAGAGTCAATATGTCGAGTGACCCCTCGTTTAATAGGTATCCGGGGGTGTAGAACCGATTACCGTCATCCGTTTCCTTTTCAGGTTAACCATTCACGAGATACGTGGGTGAAGAGAGAGAAAGCAAGCTCGTACGACAAGGACAGTTGGAAATCCGTGAAGCTAGTTCCACAGGGTGTATAGAACCGAAATCCGTTGAAGGCTACCGACCTGTCATTTTTGACAGATTGTCAAACTCGGCTCAGAAGAGAGCCAGGCGTCCGTGCGGTACCTCCTTAACGAATATTCGAGTGCGCAGAAGCGCTCCCCGCCATCCGTTCGTCAATAGGAGGTACGGTGCCCAAGATACGAGCACTAGATAAGGAGTTGAGTGCCGACTGTGAACCAAGTAAGACGTGCAAGCCAAGGAGTGAAGTTCCGACTGTGAACCAAGTAAGACGTGCCAGCCAAGAAAGTTAAGTTTTGACAGTGAGACAAATAAGACGTACGAGTTCCGAATATTCGCCTAAGATGCCGACAAGCCCCGCCGGATGCCCACTACCGCTGAGTCCAGGTGCAGGAGGCGACCCCAACGACACCCGCGTCGGATGGGTATATCAACTACGGAAAGAGGAGCTAGACACCGAGCTCGCTAGATTTCGCTTGGATCCAACCGGCACCGTCGACGAGAAGCGAAGGAGGATCATAAAATTTCTCCGAGAAGGACGAGCAGCATCACCCGCACCGACCGTCACCAACCCGCTTCCGTTCCCCACGAAGACCACAGGAGTTACCACGACAACCGCACCGCCGCCAGTATTACCCACAATCATAGTGCGAGCACGGAAACCCAATCATGACAACTTCACAGGGACCTTAGGGACGCCCCCTCCCCCGAGATAGGGATGGCTCCACTAAGAGTGAAGGACTGGAGAGTGACCTTTAATGGGACCAGCGACCCCGCCGCCTTCCTTGAAAGATTGGAGGAGATTCGAGAATCTCAAGGCATCCCCGCAGACCGCCTCCTACAAGCCATGCCAGAGTTGCTGGAAGGAATGCCGGCCCTCTGGTTCAGAAACAACCGGGCATGCTGGCCGAGATGGGAAGACTTTTGCACCGCCTTTCAGGACTTCTTCTTCCCCGTCAACTACCGAATTGACTTGGAAGTGGCCATCAGCAGGAGGACACACAACCTGAGAGAGAGTATGACAGCCTACATCACGGACCTGCAGACCATGATTCGCCGCCATGGTGGAATTCCGCCAGACCAGGAGTTGAACTGGCTGTACCGCAACCTGCACCCAGAATTCCGGCGAGAAATCAGAAGGACGGACTTCAACGACGGCAGGAGTTCGCCAAAGCTGCTAGAGGTACGGCTTTTGCGAGCCGAGTTGAGCAATTGACCCCAGACCCCCCGCGAGCAAGCCCAACTAGCCACACCGCCCCCTAGGAGCCCAGTAGTCCAGCCAGTTATGAGCCAAGGCAGCCCAGTTATCCGCCGCCCCATCGAAGGAAACCGAGAGTGTTGGCAATGCGGGCAGACAGGGCACTTCAGGAGCCAATGTCAATCCGCTCCAAGGATATCCTGCGCTAGATGCAAGCGAGACGGAGTAATGTCTCGTGATTGCCCATGCCCACGGCCGGAAAATCAAAACCACGACTGGAGGTACGTGCAGCCCCGCTCCCATGACGCCTCACCTACCGCCATCATCGCTACCACCGACCGCATCTTTCCGTCAAGATTCCCGGTGGCACCGCTGAAGCGATGATTGACACAGGTGCCGTAATCTCCTATGTCGGCGACAGGATAGCCAGGCAGTGGAATCTGCTAGGAGTACCGAAAACTCCAACTGCTACGAGTTCCGCCCGACTGGCCAATGGAGAAACCGTTACCGTCCCCGTAACGTATCACCTGGAGATCCGAGTTGGAGAACACCGCTTTGAGGAGTCTTTTGGACACCTGAGTGGCCTGTCATCCGATATGGTCCTAGGAATGGACATATTGAGGAAAAGGCAGTTTGGACTCGACCTAGGAAGTGGCCAGATCTTGGTAAAGAACCAATCCATTGCAAGGGAAGCTCGGCTCGTACCATGCTTTCCAATTGGAGTTATTGAGCCAAGTCCGGCCCTGACACTTTCCAGAGAGGAAGAGGACCACTTGCAAGACTTCCGACAGGACGAATTACGCCCATTCGAGGACATTCATGGGGTAACGCCGCTGGTAGAGCATAGGATCCGTCTCCTAAATCCAGAGCCAATAAAGCAGCGATACCGACCCCAGAATCCCAGGATGCAGGAAGTATTCAATCCCAAAGCTGACAGAATGCCACAGGAGAACATCGTAGAACCCTCCGAGAGCCCGTGGAGCTCGCCAGTAGTCATCGTCCGAAAGAAAGATGACGAGCCGAGGTTTTGCAGCGACTTCCAGAAAGTCGATTCCGTCTCCATGAAGGATGCGTACCCGTTGCCGTTCATCAACACCTTCTGGACCGATCAAGCCGCCACCCGAAGACAAGGACAAGCAGCCACCGCCCCAGCAACTCCGGAACCCCCTCTGACTCTATACCTACCCGTCAGTGCTGGCACTGCGGTCAACCAGGGCACACACGCACCGTGTGCCAACGAATCAGCCCTCCTGTTTTGCTCCCGATGTGGCTTGAAGGATGTCCTCTCTCGGGAATGCCACTGTTCCGACCCAGCCGCCCAGAGGAGACCAGCCCAGAGGAGACCAGCCCAGAGGAGACCAGCCCAGAGGAAACCAGCGCGAAGGAGATCAGCACCCATGTCCATGTTGATGTCGTATCCTGACCCGCATATCCCCGATGCTCAGCACCCATGTCCATGTTGATGTCGTATCCTGACCCGCATATCCCCGATGCGGATGTTCAGCACCCATGTTGATGTCGTATCCTGACCCGCATATCCCCGATGCGGATGTTCACCCATGTCCATGTTGATGTCGTATCCTGACCCGCATATCCCCGATGCGGATGTTCAGCACCCATGCCAGTTGATGTCGTATCCTGACCCGCATAATCCCCGATGCGGAAGGTGGACCCCCGCATCCATCCAGGTAGTATTTTTTTTATTAGTGTGGTATGACTATTTTGTTTTTTCATTTATGACTGGTTATAGTTTTTATTTTTGTTCAATAATCATTGTATGCAGTAGTCCTGTTTGTTGCTCTCCGGCAACCAGGCAAGAGTTTATTTTGTTTTTCATTTGGAATAATTTGAGGTCCACATTTAATTTTATTTCATTCCGTAATTTATGTATCAGGTGGACCTACCCCGAATAAAGGGTTCGACTATTAGGGGGGGTAGGCACCTGGCGGGCTATACTGTTATATTCCGAATGGACCTGTTTTTTTTGTTAGAACATAAGGTTGCTAGCCGTCTAAGTTTTGAGAATGTTCACAGCAAAACGAGTTAGTTTTTCAGGTCCCTCTGACCATACGAACGCATGTTAAAAAGAAAAAAAAAGTTTTTTTTTCTCTTTCCCCGAAGTAGGAAGGGTGTGTAACGAAGTTACTATTTTCCCGCTATATTTATCAGCCAAAAGCTCCCTGTAAGGAATTAAACCCCGCTTGAAAGTAATAATAGGTCTAGAAATACCATTCAGGTTCGTGATAAATCCGTGAATCACCTCTAACCCGATAAATAGGCTAAACACCCTCCGTAGCTCACGCCAATACCGCGAGCGTGGTTGTGAAGAACGAACGATTGGTAATTGCGCGCGCCAGCGAATCGAGAACGAATGATTGAAACAACAGCGATCGGTATTGGAAATAAACGTCGCGGAGCATATTGAGTTCGCTGGCAGTCCTCCGAGAGCAGCCCGAGCCAGCAGTCCAGTCGAGCCAAGAGCATACGATACCGAGCTGACGTCACGATAGAAGCCACCCAGTACAGATGAGTCGAGACAGAGACGCACGCACCGAGCTGACGTCACAGCACGAAGGATTTTACGAGCTGGGTAATTATTCTGTGAAAGTATACTTTGTATCGAAATCGACAGAGTCCACAAAACGGCGCGCGCATATAAGTCGTTCGAGAGGGATTCGGAAAAAAGGGAGAAGCCGGCCGTAGTTCCGTTTCGACATATTTCAAAGAATTAGTAGCTTGCCCAGCCCAGCAGAAGCAGTCATGCGGCCGACTAGTATCCAGAGTGTGAGCCAAAGACCGAAGCAGTCCACGACCGTCTCGGGCCTTGCCGAAGCAGTGAGATCGGAGTTTGGTAAATATGTTGTATCAGGTAAAAGACATCAGGAAATGTTTGTAAGTACCGCAGATGCGATGTGCGCATGATCGTAAGAGGCACATATATATTTCCGTACGACACCCACCGCAAGAGCTTTTGGTTGCTAAATTTACCCCGCTTGCTTGAAAACACCCTCCCCGCTTCCTCTGTATATAGTGCTTGCCATGTGTTTATTTGTTGTGATAACTTGAGGCCGCCGTCAGCCGCCCTTACTGTATTTCATTATTTTTAATATACCTGTTTATCCTGTTCTTAGTATTCTTTCATTGACTATTTTGAGTAGAATTTTAACATCTAGTGCGCGGTCGCCACCCAGGTTCAAAACCCAGTTGAAGGCAATTAAAGCCTGCCTTGCTGGCCCTGTTACAGTGTCACGTCTATATTGACCCCTGGAGTGTCTTTCTTCACTGAGACTGCCCGGAGCAAAAGTGGCCTTTTCCACTATAAAGCTAAAGGTGGCGCCCGAGGAAAACCGAGAATAGTGAAAAGCGCCAAAGTTTGATAATAGGGGGAAAAACCCCTTTACAATTGTTTCAATTAGTATGAATGGTATGTTCGACTGAGAATTTTGACAACAACATCATCGTTTTCAAAGTAGATACTGGTGCTCAAGTTAATGCTATACCTTTACATGTATTTCAAGAGTTGCGTATTTCTCAGATTTTAAGGCCATGCAAATAAAAAATAACGAATTATTCAGGTACACAAATAAAAACTTTTGGTATTGTTGAATTATCAATAGAATTTCATAAAAAAATATTTGTTATTGATTTTGTCATTGTTGAAACGACCAAAAGTGCCCGTCCAATTTTGGGTCTCAAATCTGTCTAGATGTTAGGTTTGATAAATAGAGCAACTATCAATGAAATTCGAATGCAAACAAAAGAAGAACTATTAACTAAATTCAAAGTCGTATTTTCAGGAATAGGAAAAATTGTATCTGAACCAATTAATCTCAAACTGAAATCGAATTATGAAACAAGTGTTGTACCATGTAGAAAGGTTCCATTTCATGGGTAAATTGAAAGATGAGCTTAAAAAATGTGTAAAGATGAAATTATCGTGAAGGTGACCGAGCCAACTGAATTTGTGAATCCTATTACTATTGTTAAGAAAGTGAATAATCAAAAATACGCATTTGTCTTGATCCACAGAAATTGAATCAAGCTATTCTTAGGGAACCCTATGAGTTACCTATATTTGATGAACTTGTTCATGAGATGAATGGTTCATGTTTTTTTTCTGTTCTAGATGCATTCAAGGGATTTTGGCAAATATCACTGAGTAATGAGGCATCAAAATTAACGACGTTTGCTACTCCTTTTGGCAGATATCGATTTTTGAGATTGCCATTTGGTTTGTCAGTTTCTCCAGAAATTTTTCATCGTATATACAGTGAGATATTTGAGGGCATACCAAATGTTAAAATTTATATAGATGATATAATTGTTTTTACCAAAACTAAGGAAGAACATGAAAAAAATATTGAATAAATTATTTTACAGAGCAATCCAATATGGGGTTAGGTTCAACCCAGAGAAATGTAATGTGTTTGCTACTGAAGTGAAATACATTGGTCATATTATTTCAAAAGACGGAATAAAACCAGACAATAAAAAAATTGAAGCAATTCAACGAATTCCAGCGCCAACTAATGTTAAAGAGTTGAGCAGATTTTTAGGAATGGTGACATATGTATCAAAATTCATTCCAAATTTTTCTCAACTCACCAGTAATTTACGTGAATTAACAAAAAATAATGCAAATTGGCTTTGGACGGAAATTCATTTGAAAGAATTCGAATATTCAAAAAAAAAGTTGACAGAACCTCCTTCATTACAATTTTATGATGAGAAACTACCAATTGTTTTGTCAGTAGATAGTTCAAAAGACGGTATGGGTGCAGTCATTATGCAAAATGGAGCTCCGATAGCATATGCCTCGAAATCACTTACAGAAAGCCAACAGAATTATGCTCAAATAGAAAAAGAAATGTTTGCTATCTATTTTGGGTGTCATCGTTTTCATCAGTATCTTTATGGAAAACAAATTATTGTTGAGAGTGATCATAAACCATTAGAAATAATCTTCAAGAAACCATTGAATAAATGTCCTTTGCGACTACAAAGATTCAGAATAAATTTACAGAATTATGATTTCGTAGTAAAATATGAACCAGGCAAACAGTTGTTTTTTGCAGATACCTTAAGTAGAGCTAGTTTTGATGATGACGAGTTCAAGCTGGAAGATTTAGAAATTGAGGCACATATTGACTTAATCAATTGTGATAATAGTATTAGTTCTTCTAAATTAGAAATAGTAAGAAATGAAACTAAGAAAGATATTGAATTGCAAATGGTATTGAAACAAATAAAGGAAGGATGGCCTAATGAAAAATGTAAAACACAATTTTATACAAAGGTACTCAGATAATTATTCCTGAGGCCTTAAGAGAGAAATGTTGAACCGAATTCATTATAATCATATGGGAATAAATAAAACGGTTGCGAGGGCTGATGAAGTGGTGTTTTGGCCATTGATGCAGATAGAAATTGAATATTCAGTATCAAACTGCTTAACGTGTGCTACTTTCAGTAGAAAAAATCAGAGAGAAACTTTGATAAATAGGGAAGTTCCTAGTAGACCATGGGAAATTGTTTCCATAGATTTATTTTATTTTCGAGCAAAACATTATATTTTGTTGGTTGATGTTTATTCCAAGTTTCCTGAAGTTATTTTGTTGCATGATTTGTCGAGTTCTGGAGTTATTACTAAGTTGAAGGAAATATTTTCGCGACATGGCAAACCAGACCTGATTTACAGTGATAATGGACCACAATTTTCTAGTTTTCAGTTCAGTAACTTTATGAAAGAGTGGAAAATTATCCATAAGACATCTTCACCAGGATACAGTCAATCTAATGGATTTATAGAAAGACATGTTCAACTCATAAAGAATTTGATGAAAAAATCATTTTTAGATAACAAAGATATGTATTTAACTTTGCTTGAATATCGCAATACACCATTGTCAGCTAATGAACCATCTCCTGCTCAGCTACTTTATAGTCGTAGACTAAAAGGGCATTTACCCATGGAGGAAAAATTATTATTCCCAAGCTTAGTACAGGAAAATCATATCAGGGTGTTGAAAAATAAACAAATTCAACAAAAAACTAATTATGATAAACATGCAAAGGACTTAGAAGATCTGAAAGCGAATGATAAGGTTATGGTTTTGAATGACAATGAATCTTGGGAACCTGGAGTGGTGTTGAAAGTGGATGAAAAGAGACCCATATCTTATCAAATTAAATTGTGTAAATCTAATCGAGTAAAGTTGAGGAATAGAAAATTTTTGCGAAAAATTGATATACATCAAAGTTGCAAACATGATATTTATAATTTTGATCATATTCCAGAGAGCTCGTTGGAAGAAAGGGTGAGCCTGGAACACAAAGAAGTAAGTGAGGAGAATGAGTGTAACGAAAGAACTGAAAAAGAAGTTGTTGGTGAATTTGTTAAAAAAAAAGAAGTTGTCAAAGAGGCTTATGCGATGATTCGAAAATACAGGAAGATTATAGCTTGCAAAGGACGGATGACAATTATTGTCCCAGGACAAAATTTGGTAGACCAATAGTCAAGCCAGCTTACCTGAATGATTTTGTGTGACAAGTTGTTATGGTTGTTTTGTGTAACAAGTCATGTTGTATTTTCACATGATTGCTTCAATTTTGATCAATTTGTTTCAATATGTATATATATTTTTTTAGAGGGGAGATGTTATGTTATGGTTGTTTTGTGTAACACTCTATAGATAAAAACAAATGAATATTTGGGGATTTGAAGTATGTTACTGTACTGTCAACATAGTTTTTGATTTCATAATCATAATAAACATTTCACTATTTCATATTCAGTTTATATTAATATAACACAGCCCATTTCATTATTCTATCGTGTATGATTTATGTTGTTACTGCAAGTGCTAATGTATTATGATCAGTGACAAGAACATTTGTATCGTCTGCATATGCAACTATATGTACCTTCGAAAGACTATGTAGATATTGTATCAAGTCGTTCGCATAAATAAGAAAAAGCAGTGGTCCGAGAATGGATCCCTGTGGAACTCCTTGTTTGCAGGCCGAGGACTGACTGTGAACACCTTGGATTATAACTTTTTGTGATCTGTTCTCTAGATAGGACTTCATCCAATCTTGGGCAACTCTACGGACCCCATAGCGATGCATTTTCTGGATCAGTAAATAGTGATCAATGCAGTCAAATGCCCTAGAAAAATCTATAAACAAACCACAAACTTGTAATTTGTTATGCAAGGCTGTTACTACGTGCTCAATTAAATCATACAAAGCTGTTTCCGTGCTTTTATCTTGCATGAAACCATGTTGGTTTGACGAAAGAAGTTCATTTTTAAGGAAAAATGCTAGTAACTGATTTTCAATATTCATTTCGTACAACTTGGATATACTAGAGAGAAGACTTACTTCTCTATAGTTCTCATAGCTATTTGAGTCTCCTTTTTTGAAGATTGGGGTAACGATTGCAAATTTTAATTTTTCAGGGAACACTGCTTGTTCCAAGGCAAGATTTATCAGATAGGTCAGGGGGTAGACTAATTCTTCCATGCATTTTTTCAGAAGATTGTTTGAGACCTGATCATATCCGCTGGCATTAGAATTTTTTAATTTATTTATTAATTCAAAAAACTCATATTTATTGATTGGATGGAAAAAGATGGAGTTTGGGCAAAGTGCGACTATATTTTCCATAAAATTGAGATCATATCCTCTTTGTTCTTCAGCTTTCGTGAAATGTGCATTAAAATTGTTAGCCATGTCAACACATTACACCTTGTATTCTCCATCAAAAATGGAGATATCTTTGGGTTTATAGTTTTTTTTCTGGATATTATTTATAGTTTGCGACATGGTTTTTGGTTTATTGTGAGAACTATTAATCTTATGCTCAATGCATCTTTGATTATTCTGCTTTAGTTTCTCCCTGTATGTTATAGTTACTTGGCGACATATGCCCTTTCAAATTTTCGTTTACTCTTGCGCATTCTGAGTATAGAGAGACCATATTTTTGAGGTTATAGAGTTCTGGGGTAAGGGGGTTAGAGTTGACTTTCTTTGTTTGTTTTGTCTGTTTAAGTGGAAAAGATACATCAATATAATATTGAAAGATTTCGTGAAATCTATTATATGCTTCATTTGGACATGTTTCCTTGTACACATTCTGCCAGTTCTCATTTCCCAGTAATATTTTGAAATCTGAGATATTTTTCTCTGAGAAGCTTAAATAGTAAGAAATTGGTTTTTGGTGGTATTTTTTATGGGAATTTAAATATTTGTCCATAGTGATCAGATAAATGAAAATCCTTGATCTTCACCTCGTAATCTGCCATTTTGGTTACAAGAAAATTATCAATGCATTCCAGCCATGTCTACAGGCCTTCATACATGTTCCTATTTCTGAAATGTTATTGATTCCAGCTATGTCTACTAGCCTTCCTGTATGTTACTCTTGCTAGTTCTGGATTGTTTTGGATTCCAGCCATGTCTACAGGCTTTCCCACATGTTCCTCTTGCTATTTATGGAATTTTTTCTATTACAGACATGTCTAAAGGCCTTCCCACATATTCTTGCTATTTCGGAAATGTTTTCGATTCCAACCATGTCTACAGGCCTTCCCACACGTTCCTCTTGCTATTTCTAAAAATGTTTACGATTGCAGCCATGTCTACAGGCCTACCCACATGTTCCTCTTGCTATTTCTGAAATGTTTTCGATTTTGGCCATGTCTGCAGGCTTTCTCACATGTTCCTCTTGTTATTTTGAATGTTTTCGATTCCCCATGTCTATAAGCCTTTCCACGTGCTATTTCTGAAATGTTTTCCAATCCTGCCATATCTAGAGGCCTTCCCATATGTCCCTCTTGCTGCAGAACCCATTCGTGAGGTTGATATCTGGAATCAGTAGAAGGCACAGCACTTGATTCACCACGGCTGGATAAATATGGAAATGTGCCGTACTCTACATGCTTGTGTTCTTTTCCACAAGAATCACATTCAGGACAGATGTGAACAATCTCAACTTGAGATTTAAAGGAATGATATCTCCGCCAAGTTACAAATCCACCAGACATCTACTACTGGCTCTATAAGTCCCCTTCCTATTACAAACAAATGTCTAATGAAACTAAAGCCCGATCTTTTGAACAATAAACTACAACATCTTTTGGATTACTTTTCATGATCCTCCAGCATAAACTCTCCCGCCACTAGCAGTCGCCTCTCGCACCTATCGAATACTGCAAATATCATTTCATTTCACAACTGATTAGCAAAGTATATTTGTATATCCCATTATATATTATTTGAATTAGATATTATTTGGATATTATTTAAGTTGTCATTATAATTTCATTTACTAAATTAGTAAGTCGGGTTGGATGGAAGAACAAGAAATGACAAGATTTCCTAGATCTCTTGTTTGTCTATTGAATCATGCCTCATGATAGGGGTTGTATGTCTTCATTCCTATCAATAAAAGCCATTATTATTATAATTTATGAAATATCTTTCCATTCCAGGCATGTCTACAGGCCTTCCCACATGTTCCTCTTGCTATTTCTGAAATGTTTTCGATTCCAGCCATGTCTACAGGGCTTCCCGCAAGTTTTTCTTGCTATTTCTGAAATGTTTTCGATTCCAGCCCTGTCTACAGACCTTCCTCGTGTTTCTCTTGCTATTTCTGAAATGTTTTTTATTACAGCCATCTCTACAGGCGCCCTTCCCACATGTTCCTCTTGCTATTTCTGAAATATTTTCGATTCTAGCCATGTCTTTCTGAAATGTTTTTTTTTTCAGCTGTTTTCCATTCCGCCCTTCCCTCATGTTTCTCTTGCTATTTCTGAAATGTTTTCGATTCCAGCCATGTCTACAGGCCTTTCCACATGTCCCTCTTGCTATTTCTGAAATGTTTTCCATTCCAGCCATGTCTACAGGCCTTCCCACATGTTCTTCTTGCTATTTCTGAAATGTTTTCCATTCCAGCCATGTCTACAGGCCTTCCCACATGTTCCTCTTGCTATTTCTGAAATGTTTTCGATTCCAGCCATGTCTACAGGCCTTCCCACATGTTCCTCTTATTGCTCCTTTACATACCATGAAACATTTGGACATGGGGATGGCTGATACCAAAATTTTATAGGAATAGAACCGCAACAGTTACATAATACTTGTGGCAGCAGTGTGTTGGTAGAGTTGATGAATGTCATATAGGCATACTCATATTATATTGATAATGGTACTCATAATGCACCGTACTCATACTTGCCACTTCAGCAGATACGACCAGTATTTGGAATCTGTAATCACATGTGCTTTTCTCTAATTTTCGCGGATTTTGGTACGGAATAACAGAATGGACTGTTCTCTATGAAAGGATATGTCTCGCTCACTTAGAGTGATGATAATAGACAAATTAGATCAACTGTGTTTTCGCTTGGTGTTGCTATTTTGGACAAAATACTTCATATTTATATTTTATAGGTTATTTTTTATTTATTGTTTTCCTTTTCGGAACTTCAATTTAAGATTTTCATTTACCTATATTTCCGATGCCAATTCTTCAATGTCAAAATACCCTCTAGGTAAATACTCGATCATCCCTACATTGTTTTCGCATACCTTACCTTACCAAAACCAACTTTTAGATTTAACGAGATCATAGCCAAAGGTGACCAGTACCGTAATATTCTAAAATTTCATTGAAGTTCTGTTATTATGCATGGATATCCAATATTTCTATAAGGTATATTTCAAAGATATCTTTCGATTTAGTCTAGTATGTGATTTCAAATAAAAAAGATAATAAAAGATATTTTAAGCTCCTAGTGTTTCAGTTAATTCAATTTGTTCCTTCCATTGTGCGAAATGTGTGGTTTTAAAATCTAAATTTCCATTTTATGAGCAAATCGTAACACCATTTCTACCAACAGGAGGTTTTACATAAAACTCGTTGAAGATGACTCAGACAAACATCTCAAGGAATGAAGAAACAGTATATTTCAATGTATATTTGGTGTAAGAAAATAATGAAAGATTCTATCAAAATTATTTCGAAAGAACGTGACGCATTACTCAAAAGGAAGGAAGGAATTTTTCCTAAAATCAGTTGAAATCGCTCTCCAATATTGTTGATCTCCAGACTGCTAGGTATTCTCGTTTATTTCTGTAGTCAAATGAACCAGAGTTTGATTTTGGGTAATTTGAGAATATGCTGTTTGATCGTACCCACGTACAGCCTCCTGAACACGAATCTGGGGTAAAATATTGATAGGTATCTTTGCAAACGCAATTAAAATTTAGTGTTGAAGAAAATTAGTTCATGTTAGAATTTTTTGTTATTAATAATCTTTCTCACCCAGTCATTATTGGCTGTGATTTTTTACGATTTTGCAGTGCCAATATATCATTACTTGAACAGAAAATAACCTTGAAATATAAAGGAAAAATTATGACTTTTCCAGAAACAAAATTCAATCACAATTTTGCGGCTCCTGACACGTTGTCTATTCAAGCCATTGTAAATAAAATTGAACTATCTAATAGTCCAGGAGATTTAGGTGAAAACACGGACAAAAATTTTCAGGAAGTTGTAAGTTCTTGTGTTTTGTTGGAAAGTGAGAAATCAAAGTTTAGTGAACTCTTGGAGACATTTTCTTCAGTTTTTTCGGATAGACCTGGCAGGGCTGAAGAATATTTTCATGAAATCAGATTGAAGGATGACAAAGAGTTTTTTATCAAGACATACCCCATTCCAATGGCACACAGAGCTGTTGTGCAGCAAACTATAGATAAGATGGTAGCATGGAATCATTGAACGGGCTCCATCGAAATATATTTTCCCTTTGATGACTACTGTCAAAAAGGATGGAACCCTGCAAGTGTGCCTGGACGCACGTTATCTGAATAAAATAATGGTGCCTGATTATGAGTTACCGCGACCTATACATGAAATCATCAAACTCATGTCAGGGAAACGGGTTATGAATTCTCTTGATATGACTCATGGATACTGGCAATGTCCATTTTGAGAGAACAGGATAAGGATAACACTGGATTCATGCATGGAACAAAAACTTACCAGTTTTGTGTTTTGCGTTTCGGGCTCAAAAATGCAACAAGTTCATTTACCCGCATGGATGCAGTTTTGGGACCTACTTTTGCAGATTTTGTAGTTATCTATGTTGATGACATTCTGGTTGTCCGGCAGTTTTGAGGAACACATGCATCACTTGTCATTCGTTTTTCGACGTCTTGCTGAAGCTGGACTAACTCTAAAAATGGGAAAATGTAAGTTTTTTCGGAAAGAAATATTATATCTCGGCTATGTTCTTACCTCAGGAGTTAAATCAAGTAAAGAACTCAATCAGCGACCTACCAAAGTAAAAGTATTACAAACATTTTTGGGGCTTTGTCAGTACGATAGAATGTTTTCAGCCCATTTTGCCGAATTGACTTATCCTCTAACTAAACTTCTTAGGAAGAAAGTGCCCTGGAACTGGGGACAACTTGGAGAGGATGCTTTTAACAACTTGAAGAGTGAATTGAAGAAGGAAATTCTGTTACATCATCCTGATTCCCATTTGCCTTGGAATGTGTCCTCTGATGCCAGTGATAAAGGGATTGCTGGTATTTTATTTCAAATGGCGGGTGGCCAACAGAAAATTATTGCTTGTGCTTCGAGGCTCCTTTTAGACTGTGAGAAAAGATATGAAAACGAGCTTCTTCTTGCAGCTCTGTGGGTGATTCAGCGCTGGAGAGTATATCTTTTGGGAAACAAATTTACTCTGTTTCACGATTGTCGAGCCTTAACATACACCAATACATGCCGTCTTTTGTCGCCACGAATAACTAGATGGGCACTGGCTCTTCAAGAATTCATTTTTGAAGTAACTCATGTGCCTGGTTCTGAGAATTGTCAGGCTGATGCTTTGTCAAGACATGCTGCCAACACCGATGGATAAATGTTTACAGATCAGCATCATAGAATTTTCCAAGCAATTTTTAGTGATCCTGAAAAGTATAAGGACTTTTCAATATGAAGATGAGAAGATACAGCAAATAAAACTGGCTCTTGACTCTGATGAAAAGTATGTTTGTGCTCCATGAAGATTTCCTTTATAAGAGAGGCACAGATGAATATCAGTTTCTTCTGTGTGTTCCAGACAAGCTTGTGTCACAGTTTATAGAAGCATACTATACTTTAGGCCATTTTGGTGTTTATAAAACAAGGTTGGTCATGAAGGCTGAAGTTTGGTGGTCCAACATGCATAGAAAAATAAAAGGGTTTGTGAAAAGCTGTGACATCTGTCAGAGAGCAAAAAGCTCTATTTCACCTTCTCCACCTCATAGCAATATTATTACTGAGGATAAAAATGACATCATCACTACTGATCTGTATGGGCCCTTGATTCGAAGTCGTTGTGGAACTTGATATATTCTGGTATTAGTGAATCTCTTCACAAAATATGTTACTCTCTATCCAGTCAAGAAGGCAACATCTTGGGCTATGTTGAAAAGGATATTTTAAGAATATTTTCCTGAACACGGCATGCCTCGTAGATTTCATCATGGCCAAGGCACCCAATATACCTCAAATGTATGGAAGCAGACTTTAGGAAATGCGGATATAAAACTTGTCTAAAGTTCTGTGCGCCATCCTGCATCAAATCCCTCAGAGCGCATTATGTGAGAGTTAGGTAGATTAATCCGAACCTACTGTTCAGAACAACACTCAACGTGGGCCTATGAAGTTCCACGATTTGCTGAACTCCTAAATAACAGAATCCATGAATCTACAGGGTTCTCTCCATGTGAACTGCAACTTGGTATTGAAAGATTGACTATTTTACCTAAGGTCTTACAATTTTCTTCTGGAAATCCTAGTTTGAGCCTCCAATCAGCTATACCATTCATAGTTATTCCTAGGAATTGAATGGGGACATTTCCCCTAAATGTATTTCTGTTTTTAGCAGTTCTTTGTTTTGTCTGTTAAATCAGAAATTGTGTTTTACTAGCATTAATATACAAATTATTAATGGAAAACCATGAGATAATTTTTTCCATGAGGTTATTACATGCTTGTTGATGGAAATTGTGATCGTCTTTTATTTTATTTTTATTTTTTATTTCTTGTGTAATCAACAGAATACATCCAATTATGGAATTCAAGTTTTTAACTAATTAATTATAAAGATGAGAGATAGCATTATTTCTTGCAGAGATTCACTCATAAGAAAGCAAGAGAAAAATAAAAATGAACTGCATCTAAAAAAATAAATGAAAAAGGATTTCTAGCATTTTAATGAAATGAAAAAATATAAATGAATATAATTATAGATATTCATTTGAAAATTGAATGTGGCATAGATAAATGTTTAAATTATAAATTAATTAACACGTTGACTGCCGTAGCGTTAAAACCTTTTTTCCACGCTTGCGCCAGGGAAGATTTTCAAATTGGTAAAAAATACCTTTTAGCCACGGTGCGCAAATATAGTTTTATTTTGAAGTTTTTCTTTGGAAATAAAAACTTATAAGTTTTCATATTTTAAATTTTTTTCGCTGGTAGCTGTAGGCAAAAATCTACATAAAAAACGGCGGCGCAGTCAAACTAAGGTCCAATAGACCGAGACGGCAGTCAACATGTTGAAGAATTTCATTATTTTTTGACGTTTCTAGAAACCAATGAAAACTTTCAATTCAATTCATTCATGTACGTTTTGGCCAATCAAAACATTATAGAGAATAATCTACCTAGAAAATTGCCGCGGAAATAATTTGAGCTATTTTGTTTTTATTCTTTGACAACCTTAATTTTTTATTTGACGTCTGTCATCAATTCGCATGAAAAGTGAGAAATGAATCAAAACCGGTTTAGTTCATTATATCATTTTGCAGGGAAGACTGTTTGTGATCGTAAATTCAAAAAAGAATCTACAGAATACCACACGAGAGTTCGATAAAGTAGAAAATAATTCTCCAGATTTCTTTCTCAAACTTGTGACCATTTGGCAATAGCCACTCCCGTCGGACTCTCGTGTCTATTGCCTGGCAACAAGTTTTCGAAAATATGTCGAATTATTTTCAATCTCTTGTGGTATTACAACTGAGAATAATCTGTAATTTCTGCCATTTTTTTCTTCAGGCTCTGAAACATGGCCTCAACAAAATATAGAAGAGAATGAAACAACTGTGGAAAAGGACATTAATACAAGAAAGGCACCTACAATAACTATTGATTCGAAGAATTGTCAGTAGGTTCGGAAACTCCCTCATTGTGAAAACTATTCAAAATTTCGTTTTGTATGTAAGAAGAAGTTCAAAGAGAGAGCTGATACTGGAATTAAAGCATTTCAGTGTAATGTGTGTTCCAAATCGTATACTTTGAAACGTAATATGCTGCAGCATGAGAGAAGTCCCACAGGCGAAAAATTATTTCATTGTACAATTTGTTCGAAATCCTTTAACTACAAAGTACATCATGGGAGAAGTCATACAGGGGAAAAACCATTTCTTTGCAAAATTTGTCCACAGAGATTTTTACAAAAAAACTCATTGGTGTGTCATGAGAGAATTCATACAGGGGAAAAACCTTTTCAATGCAAAATTTGTTCAGAGTTTTGCAGAAAAAAGACATTGTTGGCACATGAGAGAATTCATACAGGAGAAGCACCATTTAAATGCAAAATTTGTCTAAAATCGTTTAAACAAAAATGTAATCTTCTGATACATGAGAGAATCCATACAGGAAAAAGACCATTTCAATGCAAAATTTGTAAAATTCAAACAACAAGGATATTTAATGATATATGAGAGGATTCATTCAGAAGAAAAATAGTTTCATTGCAAATTTTTTCCAAAGAGTTTTGCGGTTAAAAACTCATTGTTGCGTCATGAGAAACTGCATACAGGAGGAGAATCACTTCGATGCAAAATTTGTTTAAAGCTTTTTGCAGAAATGAGCACATTTTTGCTTCATGAGAGAACTCATACGGGGAAAAAATCATTTCAGTGCAAAGTTTGTTTAAAGAGTTTTGGAGAAAAAACGTCATTGTTGGGGCATGAGAGAATTCACATAGGAGAAAAACCATTTCAATGCAAAATTTGTTTGAAGTCGTTTAACCAGAAGGGGATTCTTAGGATACACGAGAGATTTCATATAGGGGAAGAACCATTTTGATTCAAAACTTGTTGCAGTCAGGAAAATCCCATTAGGCGTAATGTGAAAATTCATGCAGAGTAAAACCATTTCATTGCAAAGTATGTCCAAATTTTTTTTCTGAAAAATGTCCTTTATATGCATATGCATGTTTTTATTGAAATAATTAATGTTTAATTATGATTTGTTGATCATTTTACTTTCACCTGTGTCGTGCCCACTCTTTTGTCCTCACAAAGTTGTAGCGGTCAGTTATAGAGTAAACTGTACAGAGGGTAATATTTCACTTGAAAACAGAATTGAGTGAATAACTTAAGCTTTCATCCTGTAGTCAATTTTAATTTATGAGTTGTTCAATTCGTGCACTATACTAATCTCTCCAATAATTCCAAATAATAATATGTTTATAAAAACATGACCCAGTTACAAAAACCGCATTGATAGGTGTACATAAATTATATTGCATAATCAAGTTAAAAACACAATAAAGTTGGTCAAATAGAATAAGAAATTCATTTTCATGCAATCATATAGTGTGTAATTACTAAAATCAATTGCCAGAAAAAAAAATATTTTTGTATATGCTTTGTTGTCTAAAGATGAACATCTAGTTGACAATGCTTAGTTAATTAAAATAATTGTATAAATTGAATTATAAAGTGTAGACATTTAGTTGAAACGTAAAAAAACTAGACATAGTTATGATATAAAAATACAGTCTGATGAACATATCATAGTTTCATATAAAATATAGGAGCTGCACACAAGATGAAGTAGCAGTAGAGTAAATGTGTATATATAGTAGTCTTAAATATATCTCAGTAATTATAAATTAGTTCAGGGTTACTCTATTCAAGGCCGTACCCAGGAGGGTGTTAGGTGGGTTAACCCCCCCAAAATCTGTAAAATATATCTGGAATAAGGTGGTTAAAATAAATATGTGTTTGTGTGTAATAAGATTTGGTAAAATGTACATTGCATTATTTACTTTACAACCAAACCACCCCGACAATTTTCTCTGGGTACGGCCTTGACTCTATTTGTACATTTAGGGGGTTACTTAAATATTCTTGTAGGTTGTAATATGATTTTTCTATGAATAGAATCTTAACCTTTTTTTTAAGGAGTTTAAATTATTAGTTTTTTTATTTCAACAGGTAGATGGTTATATAGTTTTATACTGTTATAAATGATGGAGTCATTCGTCAAAGCAGTTGTATAATGAGTCAGTGTACTCTCCAGTGTTTTTATTTTTATGAATAAGGCACGCAGTTTCAAGTACAAAAATCGAGGCGAGTGTTAAAATTGTATACTTTCTGAATAGTGGCCTGTATGTATCTGTTGGTTTTGCTTTTGCAAGATATCTCACTGCACGTTCCTGGGCAAAGAAGACCATTTGGAATAACATCGTACCACATGTTCCCCAGAACGCAATTCCGTATCTTAGATGTTTCAATGAGAGCAAAGTATGCTGTTCGGGTGGCAGTATAAAGTATAATCTAGTTCATTTGAAATGACCCTCATTGCATAACATCCAGAGTTTAGTTTCTTACACAACCTCAGGACGTGTTCATCAAATTTTAGTTTTGAGTTTACTGTCTATTTGTAAACCCAAAAACTTTGAGGTAGGTGTGTTTTGCACAGTGTTGAGTCCAAGCTGAAGTTCTGGTAGTTTACAACGAAAAGTTATATTTGTTTTCTTGATGTTAAAACACAGTAGGTTTGAGTCGCACCTGTTTTTTATTTTGGCGATGTCAGCGGAAATTGTTGCATAGAGAAAGTCTATATTCTTATTATGCCATAGTATGTTCAATATAATCCTACTTGATCTTGCTAGTACCATGCTGAATGTTATTAACTGCACTGATGTTTAATGGTCCGATTTTTTAAGAAAGCTTTGAATACCGTGGACTAAAAGTTCATTTAGCATTATGGATTGAACCATACTTGTATTATATTCTTCATTTTGATACTGCTTACTGAATTTTCTTCTGTTGTTGGTATTTTGCTTGTATAGTAAACTTTTCCCTGAATACATGGGAGGGCAGAGTTTCCAAAACTATTATATTTATGGTTTGGACACTTCTAACCCTTTAATTATGTGCACATTCATTTTAAAAGTCGTATGTGCAGGATAAGAGTTAACTGCAGACATTTGGAATTTTTATCATATGTGAAGTTTTCAATTTTTATGGTTTACTCCCGCGAAGACTCTCTATTCTGACATTTCTAATGATATGTTATTCTGTTACTTATTGGCACTGTACTTAATGAGTTTTTTATCTTCATAATTTATCCTTATTTAGTAGACTTTATCAATTCTATGATTCTTTTCAATTAGTCTCTTTCGCGATGGTATTCTTAATTTTTCCCAGGTGTGATGCTTCAAATGATATTATTATAATTTGCCCTCGGACAAATTCCAGTTACAATTCAATATTATATAATTTTTGTTCATATCAACTAAGATTCTTCCCAACGATGGATTTTATACAGGGTAGGCTCCACACCCGTTCATCAAAAGTAAGGCAGCATCACCCTTCTTATCTGTCACTAATATCAGATAACACACTGAAACATATTTTTTTTCCCAATCTAACGCACTGGTTTAGACAAACATACCGTTCCATACAATAAAATTTAAAATAAGATACAATCAATCAAAATATACTTTATTGTCCAAAGAATTATAATCTCATTGACAAAATATAGTGTTAGATCATAATTGCTATCATTATAATTATTATAGAGGACACAGGGTGGAGTTAGCTTCAAAATAACAATAAAGTCAATAAATAAACAGTACACACACCTAAAAAATAATTAAAAAAAAAATGTTAAAATGGTTAAATTACTAACTGTGAATCAATGGTAGCTTAAACGATAAAAAAGTATATAATATCGTACATTTAAATGTGAAAAACACAAATCACCAAAAAAATACAAAACAAAACACCTAACAAAAAGTTGGATTTCTTATATCTATTAAATGGTAAGATCCCAAAACACCTAACAAAGAACTAATAATCACAACAATAGAGTTATTGCAACGTCCATTCTATGATTACTATCATTTCGGACGTCCATCGTCTTAATGTATTCAAAAGGTTTTCACGACGTTTCGAATGCTTGTATCTGCAATCGTCTTCAGGTGAATACTGACAAGTTTAGGTGCTACTTACCAATTTATATGACTGTCGGCGTAATGATGCGTGCAATTCCGCCATGTGCAGCGGTGCGTGTAGTTTCGCGCGGTGTGGTGGTGCGTGAAGTTTCGCGCCTCTGCAGCCCGCCAGAAAGAGCAATCAGGGGTTTCCATACGTTCTTGATCTCAACGCTTGGTTGACTAAAGGCGTTATTGGCTTCGATGTAGGCGGCCTCTTTGAACTTTCGTTTGAACCAATGTTCCTCTCTATGTAGAACACTTGCGTCGTCCCATAGAACTCGATGGTGCTCAGTCCAGGCGTGGTCAGCGATTCCCGATTTTGATGTTTCTCCACGTTGAGTCCATTTCTTGTGCTCATCCAATCTTACCGATAACGGTCTCTTTGTCTCTCCAATGTAGGAATCTCCGCACTCACATGGAACTTCATAAATGCAATTCTTACTGATTTCATTTTTGTTGTCAGGTTTGGTCTTGGTCAGGAAACTCCGTAAAGTACTGCCGGATTGGAAGCAGCTTTTGATGTTGAACTTGTTTCCGATCCTTCTGATCTTCTCGGAGACACCTCTGATGTACGGAAGGCAGATCACTGTGCTTTGTTGTTGCTCTTCAGATGTCTTCGTTCTCCGGAGTTGTTTCAATACTTCTTCTAGGAGTTTCTTGGGATATCCATTCCGGTGGAGGAATGGATATTCAAAGAGGCCGCCTACATCGAAGCCAATAACGCCTTTAGTCAACCAAGCGTTGAGATCAAGAACGTATGGAAACTCCTGATTGCTCTGGCGGGCTGCAGAGGCGCGAAACTTCACGCACCACCACACCGCGCGAAACTACACGCACCGCTGCACATGGCGCACGCATCATTGCGCCGACAGTCATATAAATTGGTAAGTAGCACCTAAACTTGTCAGTATTCACCTGAAGACGATTGCAGATACAAGCATTCGAAACGTCGTGAAAACCTTTTAAATACATTAAGACGATGGACGTCCGAAACGATAGTAATCAAGTTACCACATGAAATGCAAAAGAACGGAATTTCCTGACATTCTTTATCTACAAATTCTTGGTGTCTAGGTTTTGAAAAATCTATATTTGCAGCAAAATGATTTATAACTGTATTTATAATTTTTTGTTTTAAGTTTATTTTGATTTTCAAAATGATTTCACTTTGAAAAGGGAAACATTCTCAATTGAATATTGATAGAAATATTTTTCTGTTTATATTTTCAACAAATCGATTTCACTTTCTAATAGAAGGCAAATTTGCTTTTCTGCAAAATGAAAAAAAATTGTCATCTGAAGCATAAAGAAGACCTTCCCGAGTGATAAAATTAGTGAATAATTCATAAGCTCCAGGAGGGGCGGTATATAAGAGTGATCAGTAGATATACTACCTCTATATACATAGTAATATTTCATTAAATGAATACATGTAGTGGCATTAACGAGGTTACGAACTATACAGAGTGTAATCTACCCTCTTGCACACCCGTGAATGAATAGTGTATAATGCCATTTTATAACGAATTATAGGGTTAAAAATCTGAAGAAAAAAATTCAAAACATGTTTTGTTCTTTGTAAAATTCGACAAAATTTTGGGTAGAGCCACTCGCCTTATTCTGGGTGACCTACTCAGAGGAAAACTTCAGCAATGGCCGAATGCAATAAACATTTAACTCGACATTTGAATAAGGTAGAAGAAGGCGTGGTAAGGCCTGCCTGAGATAGATATTCAATTTCAAAGTGAAGAAACCATCTAACCTTTTTATATCCAAACTGATGACTTCATACTCTGCTTTGAGGCATTTATCATAATTATCACAGTCACTAGTATAAAACAAACGACACAAACACTATTGAAAAGGGAAACATTAATTGGCAATTGCATATTGTTTTCAAAATTCTCGGCCTTTGTAAATTTTAATGATTCATGATTGTGAACTGAACACTGTTGCCAAGCAAGATTATTGGTGGATCAACCACTTTTGTTTTTATATCCACCAAATTTGACTACTTCTTCTTTTTTTCCACCGTCTTGAAGTGATGATGAGTTTGGTGGATATGATTATTTGTGAGGTTGGGCTTATGATCGAATATGTTCATGCTCAGGATTTACTTCTTACATATTTTTAAAACATGGAATCGTTGAATTTTTTTATGTAATCTGGAAGTTGAGTGGGGAATAATAACTGTGGAGTCAACAGCTAAAGAAATAGAATAAATTTTCACCGGTGGGTAGTGTTTTTTTATCCTTAAGAATAATTTTCCATCAAACTCATAATTTTACAGACGCTAATAAATATGTACAAAAATTCGAAGAAGGAGAACAGAAAAAATATGAGGAGCAAATGAAAAAAAAAGAATTTTTTGATAAATTACAACCAGGGGGATCAAGTAAAACAAAAAAATGGGGTTCAAATGACTCCAAACTTCTCATTTCTCTGAGGTTGCAAAGTGAAAACGAATTTTGCAATCCTAAATGTAAAAATGGAATTCTTTTAAACTTTCTTCCACAGTTACCCTCGATAATCGGAAATGAGACTTAAATTCCAAATCGCTATATCTAGTAATTACTTCGAAATAATTACCAATTTTTGAATGTTTTTGGGGACTTTTATAAATATTGCAGATCATTAATGCATCGTTTTGCTAGCAAAAGACTACAAAACATTTCAAAAATAGAGAACAAAAGTCACAGTACATTATTTAATTTTTGATGTTGAGATACACCAACATAACATCTAATGTGGTGGTTGAATTTAGTTCCACCAAATCGTTTTTATAAAATTGGTGGATTTCATGAAAATGGCGTCATTCTCTTCCATCAACCACACCAAGTTGTTGGAATAAAAACGCACCTTTTGGTGGATATAAAAATGAAAGTGGTTGATTCACCAATAATATAAAAACGACTTGGTGGAGACACCACAGTTAAACCACACCAAGTTGGAGGATATAAAAAAGTGCCTAAAGTCAACCCGACTCATAGACCTCATGAAAGAAGTAGATTATTATATATATATATATATATATATAGATATATTGAAGTATAAAAAAAAGGTAGTTATAAAATATCCTGAAACCGATGTGGTTGAAATGTGGTACAGCTATTTGAAGTAATAAGGCAATTGTTTGGCCCTAAGTAGGTCCAGTGGAGTCTCAGTGGGCACCACAGCCAACAAAACTGAGAAAAAAAATATTTTCTCCTTTTCAGTGCATTTGAATATAAGCGTGGGTTCTAAAAAGTTTTTTATAAGCGTGGTAAAAATACAACTTTTTGGCCTCCTGTGTTTTTTTTTCATATTTAGCTTAGTTTTCGAGAACAAAAAAAATTAAGGCACTCTACACTCATGATTACCTGCTATGGAGACCAGCTGACAGTGATAGTATTGTCATATCAGTAAAAGTCAGAGTTGTCAATTAGCAGTGATTCCATCATGAATACTTTTACTAACGCTGAAATGGCTGACATGCACTTTATTTATGGATTAGCAAATGGAAATGCGGAAGAAGCACGGAGAATCTACCAGGATAGATATCTTAACAGAGTAATTCCATGTGCTAAAACATTTAGAACGCTACATGCAAGATTATGTGAAACTGGAAGTTTTAATAAAAATGTAAGTGGGGAAGACCAGAAACTGTAACAACGCCTGAACTAGAAGAAACTAGACTTGATGCGATAGAAGAAGATCCTTCAAATAGTAGCAGGAAGATTGCACTGCAGCTTGAAGTAAGCCCAAAAACCGTTTGGAAAGTTCTAAAAAGAAACCTCCTATACCTATATCACATACAGCGGGTCCAAGCTCTACTGCCTAGGGATTTTCACCTAAGGTTAATGTTTTGCAGGTGGTTGATTCATACGATGGCACACAATAACAATTTTTTACCAAATATTTTATTTACGGACGAGGCAAATTTTTCCCGAGATTCTATTGTGAACTTTCACAATAACCATTTCTGGGCCGACGAAAATCCCCACATTTTCAGCAACGATTTTCGCTGAACGTTTGGGTAGGAATTATTGGTGACTACCTAATTGGACCCTTTTTTTTACCAGCAAGATTATCAGGTCCTTCCTACACCGCTTTTTTGCGAAATCATTCACCCATTTTGTTGGAAGAAGTACCCGTACTTGTAAGAGGCAACATGTGGTTTATGCACGACGGAGCTCCAGCTCATTTTAGTGTTCTTGCTCGTCAGCATCTCGACATCACCTACCCTACTCGCTGGATTGGACGTGCAGGACCTCAACATTGGCCCGCTCGCAGTCCTGATATGAATCCTCTAGATTTCTTTTTATGGGATCATATGAAGGCTCTCATTTATAAAACCCCTATACTAGATGTGAATGACTTGAGGAATCGAATAAGTGACAATTGCAATGTCATAAGGAAGGTATTTTTGAACGTGTCAGACAATCAATGACACATCGATTGCAGTCGTGTAATTTATCAGACGGTGGACATTTTGCTCATTTACTTTAAGGTCGAAATTGTTCATTTTTTACTTTAGGTTTGTATTTTATGTTGTCTATGGATAATTTGTAGAATAAGTTAAAGTATTTTTTTCTCGAAAACGAAGCTTGATATGAATAAAACACAAGGGACCAATGAGTTGTATTTTCAGTTGTTTAATCTGAAAAAATAAAATACTACAGAAAAAAGTACTTGTTTTTTCTCAGTATTGTTGGCTGTGGTGCCCACTGAGACGCCCCTGGACCTACTTGGGGCCAAATAATTGCCTTATTACTTCAAATAGCTATACCACATTTCAACCACATCGGTTTCAGGATATTCAGGATATTTTATAAATACCTTTTTTTTTTAATACTTCAACGCCCTGTATCTCAGAAACGAAGCAACTCCGGACATATGTTCATAGGAACTTTTTTTTGTCAAATGACCTAATGAATCACCCCCTGAAATTTCGTACCGTAGTTAGGAAATATATATATATATATATATATATATATATATATATATATATATATATATATATATATATATATATATATATGTGAACTGCATCAGATTATTGATAGTGACATCTATAATCTGTGCGGTGAAGCTTAAACCTAATATCGTGGAATTTTAATATCACGAGATTTCGTGCACATTAACAGGTCACCAACAAATTGTCAGATAGGCCTACCCACGATATCAATAGTCGTACTCCTCATGCGTTTAACGCAGACTTCTCGATATATATATATATATATATATTTTGCTTTTTGCTTCTCGTAAATGTGTGAGCCTGAATACGATACATTGTGAATATCTATCAGTTCAGTGCTTCTAAATAATAAACTTGCACATAAATGGAAAACCTGCCCTGAACTCTGAACGGCAAAGTTTTGACACGGTTTTATGCCAAATCGTGAATATATCTCGTTTCCTTCCTTTTATTAGAAAGGTACAGTACAACTAAAAATCAGGGGTACCTACTTAAAGTGGAGTCTCATGTCAGCCATGGCAAATGGACTATTTTTAACCGACGAAACCAAAAAGGAGGAGGTTCTCTAGCAAAGAGAGTAAACGTTATTTGAGTAGGATAGTCTATTCCCCATAAGACAATGGTAACACTATTAGAAAGAGATGAATGATCATTTGTGAGTCATAGTGACGTATATGGACATGTCATGGCCACCATTCTCTCTGAACAGTGGCGGATTAGCGCATTCCGCACTCTGGTATCTGAGAGTTACAGACTGTTGAATGTATATTGGACCACTCTGTATGTTACGTGGGCCACCTGTACTCATGTCCATGTACGTCACTATGATGGGTTAATGCTAGAAGATTCTGATTGGCTAGAGGTTATTAGTACCTCCTATTCAGATAACGTTTACTCTCTTTGGGCCACCTGTACTGATGTCCATACACGTCACTATGACGGATTGATGATACAAGATTCTAATTGGCTAGAGCTTATTAGTACTTCCTATTCAGATAACATTTAGGGCTGGTATTATAAATATGTTTTGAAGTTAACTTTAATATTATCAGTCAAGTTAACTTTAGCTTCAAAATGACAGGTTTATGAAAGTACCATTTTTTTTATAAAAAGAAGAAGAAGGCAAACCTACAATTTTTCTCTTGGTTTCTGTACTGTGCCTCAGTGTTTTGTGGTTCCATTTGTTTATGTATTTATTGGAGAGTTCTCATGTAAAATATCCAGCAACTTAGCAACTACCAAGAATGAACCGGTTGCATAAAATCAACACTTGTGTCACTGGCGATAGAGGATAATTTCTAAAAATAAAAATATTTACAATCCTACATAAATAAAATAGGTACTAGAAATGCTGACCTATTAGTTGGTTTTTGTAAATTTGCTTCAATGTACCCCATTAACAAGCGTACAGACCAGACTCTCTTGATAGTCGAAATCGGTTCTAAAATTATGTTTCGTTCCACAAGGTGAAATGGTCTAACTGATTTCTAAATATCCTTTGTCGCCGAGGGGCTTCAACAATATTCACAACATCTTCATCATCGGTTAAAAGTTCCTCAAAAATAACGTGGATATCGTTTGCTAATATTTTGCGAAAACGAAAAATCAAAACAAAATTGAGGTTATATTATATGACTCATATGCAATATTGACAGGAGCAGTCGGCGATCGGAAACCACCATTTTCTACAAAGTTAACTTTAATCGACACCCGTTCCACCCGATAAAGTTAACTCCTACATTTGGAAGTTAACTATAACATGTGACGTCATCCACAAGTTAACTTCTAGTTATCTGTCGAAATAGTTTTATAATACCCACCTTTCTCTCTTTGATTCTCTAGTCGACGCGTATATTTTTTTGTATAGCTCGTCCAGTATTGAAACGACCACTTTGGCCTTCCCCTACCTAGCAACCAATTTTTCTCGAAGATGCCCGAGCCATTGTCTAACTGTGGCTATTAATAGAAATTCCATAGGCTTACCGAATTATTTGGTAAAGGCGAAACACGAGACGTAGTTTTTGGCGGACGAGTTTTGTGACTATGGTCCGATTTTTATTCAAAATTGGTATGAGTGGGTTTTCGGGGTCGGAGATTATGAATTTTTTGTCAAAGTTGAATAAATAACTGCACTACCTATTTATTAATCAAACAAACTCAACCTTTCAAACGCTGCATGACAAGCCACTGGTGAAGATTCGTCGTAGCATAAAAAACCCTCATTACACTATGCCTTTTTCGTGCCTATTTGTCTGCCTGACGGCCAGTGGCTGAAATTTTAAACGAATACGCATGCGCGCGGGACTATTTTGTTGATTGTTTCAGACATGGAAATAAAAAACCCTTATTACACTATGCCTTTTTCGTGCCTATTTTTGTGCTTATTTTCAGCACTATTTGTGTCCTAAATTTACCCAAATAACTGGCACTATTACACCGTGCCTTTTTGATGATTGTTTCAGGCACTAATTTCAGAGCTGCAAACCTAAGGAAAATTGACATTTACCTTAAATGATTAAGTTATTTAGTATACCTGGACTATTTGTTTCAACTTTTCCCTTAGCTGGTACAAGATTTTCCCTTCTTTTCTGTCATACTGAATAAAACGACAACTATGTGATTAATTTCATTTATTTGTTGGTTATGTCAAGTCCAATAGATAATTACCGTTGGTAAACCTGACATTTCTACAAACGTCCTTGAAATCCCCTCGATTCAAGGGGAAAAATAGAACCAGTCCTATTTATTTTCATGGGTGAAACTTTCAACAAAATAGTCTCGCGCGCATGCGTATTCGTTTAAAATTTCAGCTACTGGCCGTCAGGCAGACAAATAGGCACGAAAAAGGCATAGTCTAATAAGGGTTTATAAATAGGACTGGTTCTATTTTTCCCCCTGAATCGAGGGGATTTCAAGGACGTTTGTGGAAATGTCAGGTTTTCCAACGGTAATTATCTATTGGACTTGACATAACCAACAAATAAATGAAATTATTCACATAGTTGTCGTTTTGTTCAGTATGACAGAAAAGAAGGAAAAATCTTGTACCAGCTAAGGAAAAAGTTGAAACAAATAGTCCAGGTATACTAAATTACTTAATCATTTAAGGTAAATGTCAATTTTTCCTTAGGTTTCTAGCTCGGAAATTAGTGCCTGAAACAATCATCAAAAAGGCACGGTGTAATAGTGCCAGTTATTTGGGTAAATTTAGGACACAAATAGTGATGAAAATAAGCACAAAAATAGGCACGAAAAAGGCATAGTGTAGTGTAATAAGGGTTTAAGCAGCCACATCAAATCGTGTCCACTCGTGTTTTTCCCCTCTCTACCTACCAAACGGTCGTTTCAATACTGGCCGAGCTCTAATCATTAGGCAATCCATACCACGTGACCCAATATGGCGGTTGTTGGCACACAAACTGATAATCGCCATAAGAACATCATTGTCAGTGTGTACCTTTGGCTTGTAAAAGTGTAATTTTGGTTATTTTCGGAGCTTTTGTATTGTTAATTAATAATATTCAGATGGAGAGTGATTACCTGAAGACACTATTGTTGAAAAGCAGAGGCTTTGGTGAACGGTATGCTTGAAAATACATCCCCATCTTCCGTTTACATTTTCATCAATGTTTTTGTTACAATTATAAAATTGAGTTGACGATTGATCAGTGATTTGGTCCTTTTTACACAGAATATTTCTGAACTGAATTGTTCGATTGTTGGTGCTCCTCCTGTTACGAATATGGATATTATTTCGTATTTGCTTTTTACTCAGCTTTCCCAAATGCAGATGAAGCCCTATACAAGTTTAGAATCCATACATACTTTGAATCTGGCTTCGTTGTGAAGATGAGAACAAAAATTCAGAATCATTAATATATTTTAGTCAGTCTAGTATGTTTTTTCCTAGGCAGCAGGTTTTTTCTAATGGGTACATGTACAAAGTTGCAAATCTTGAGTCATCGAAATGAATTATTATGAATTAGGAATAATAATACATAAGAAGCAATTTATAACTTCTGATCTGATCTATTATGTTTATTGCCACATTTGTTTATTATAAGAGACATTGATTCGATATTTAAGAATATACTTCCCAACTTTCAAAATAGTTCTTTCTAATCAACATAACTTTTTTTCAGGTCAAGTATTCACAAAAGGCAAATTAAAAACCTTCAGATGTTTGGTACATGATTGAAAAAGATGAAAGCATTTGTACTGCTCACTGTACTTGTATGGCCGGAAACAGTGAAGTATGTGGTCATATTGGTGCTATATAAGAGGCAATGTCACGCACAGTTTTGGAAGCTGTGTGGCCAATGCCATCCAGTCAAAAAATGTATTGGACGACTTTCATCTTGCTCAGTTGTTTTAAAAAATAAAATGTTTCAAATGAATATATATAAATAAATGTTTTTTTTTATTTGTTGTTTTACTGATTCAGTTGATTACTCTCAATTTAATACCAATCATAAAAAAGTGACACAATATTGATATTTGTATATAGTACAATTTCGATAAATATCACGATATATCCAATTTTTACTTTTAATAAATTACAATTCCCTTTAAAGGATGTAGACGATGTGTTGACTTGATTACTCTCGTTTCGGACGTCCATCGTCTTAATGTTCTTGAAAAGGTTTTCACGATGTTTCGAATGTTTGTATCTGCAATCGTCTGAATACAGTATTCATATTCAAAACATCGTGAAAACCTTTTCAAATACATTAAGACGATGGACGTCCGAAACGAGAGTAATCAAATACAAGACTTGATCGAGGCTTTCGATAATTGCCTGAAATATCTGAAAAGGAAAGGTTGAGATCAAAAGACATATTTCTAAATATTTTTATTTATTGAGTCACCAGAATCCTAAAGAAAATTTGTATTCCAGTAATTCAATAACAATACCTATGAGAATGTTTGAGGAGGTAGGTACATATATATGAACATTCATTTGGAGTTTTCTCTACTTTTGAAAATATGGAAAATATATCAATTATCTATATATATATATATATATATATATATATATATATATATATAGATAATTGATATATTTTCCATATTTTCAAAAGTAGAGAAAACTCCAAATGAATGTTCATATATATGTACCTACCTCCTAAATAGCATATAATAACTAGCAGGCAATATATCAATGAGCAACAGGTTAGGTTATTCCTTATTTGGTTTTTCGCTTTAGCGTAACTTTTCACATTTTACTAGCATACTTAATTTTTTGTTTAGTTTTTTTATATTTAGTTTTAAATAAACTTATTATTTCTGCTTTTGTTTTCCCTTTTGTAACTTCTTTCGAAAATATATAAATATCCACATTTGGATATATATCAAATATATATTTTCCTTACATTATTCCTTTCATAATTTTTATAAGGGTACACAAGCTTGTCCATAATATTTTCATCTAAAAGAGTATAGAGTGTGCCTCAAAATGCCAGAATTAAAGTCCTGTGAAATATTTGAAATGTTTTGAATTATTTTTCAAATTATCAAATTAAAATATATTTGCCTTCGGAGCACATTCCAAAGTCTGCCTATAAGACTCTAAGTAGGAATTTCTTCATCATTAGCTGTGGTGGTGTCATCAGGGGTGTTAGAAAGATGTTGAGAGTTTTCAGTTAAAATGTCTTCATCATTAGCAGTGATGGTGCTCAAGTCATCAGGGGTTTCAGAAAGATGTTGGGAGTTATTAGTTGAAATTGCTCTGTTCCACACTGTCTATTGAGATTTCACCAGTTTCACACAACATAATTTCTCCTTCAGCCACATTTTCGCACACTTGCAGATTGGAAAATGGTACTGGTTCATTTTTGCGTTTATCCTCAAAATGTAGGCTACAAACATAAGTATTTCTACTTATTTTTTATGGAAGGAGGTTTTCATTTCTACAGAGTTCAATCCACTTGAGACATTTTACCAAATCTCTTTTTGGTTTGGGAAAGGGAAAAAAACTCCACTCGCTGTTTATAACGCTTTCTGGAGTCACTTTTACAATTTTTATAACTACAGCGATAAACCATTTTAACGTAAATAAAAACTAATAGGTAGATAACAAAAGTCAATTAAACAATTTTTACAACACTGCTCAGTCAGATATTCAATTTTTTTTTCTAATATCCATATGACGAATTTGACAATGGAAAGTCGTACGGGATATTAATGTTATTGTTTTGAATTTGGCGCCTTCCAGGAAAAAATAATCACTATAAAAATAAAAATTCCCTAAACATTTGTGTTTTATGAAATATCTAAATAATTCAACAATTCCGCATTTTTTTAATATTGATTTGGGGTATCAGAAGGTGTGTTTCATCTTAAAATTATCAAAAATAGCAAAAAAATGTGTCAGTAGATTTAAGGCCAAAAATTTTGTTGTGGTATCACTGAACCTTAGCCGAAGTCCTCCATTACAATATGTGCCAACAGCCGCCATATTGCTTTCGTTTTGACAGGTCGATTGCCCAAGTGGAAGAGCGGCCATGTTATATCTACTTATTTTATGAGCAGCGCTGCCGTTTTGAGAGTAATTACTCCATTTGTAAGCAATTCGAAAGCATTGGAGTAATCGTGGAGTAATGACGAAATGTAAGGATTTTGTAAGCATTTTGCACTAAGGACTAAGTAGTGGGAGAAAAGCATTCATCCCTGACAACTTGTATTAGTTTCGTGTGGCATATGACCAATGGCCAGTCATGCAATTGCACAGAACTCGTTAGTCGTTACTCTTCACGTCTTTGTCTATAGTAGTTTGCTAATTTGAGTTCTGTGTTATGTTTGTTTATCGAAACTAAAATTGGCATGACATGACATATCTGAAATCTTATCTCAGCCTCAGGCTTCTATGAGTTTTATCATTGTTTAGATTATACTATGATTTTACCAACAGGTTTCAATACTACCAACCCAACTTCTGACCTAGCACCAAGCAGATAATGGGGAACACGCATGATGTTATTTTAATTTTTCTTTGCTTCAGTTAGATCCACAATAATTACATTTTATGAAAATAATTTCTCATATCCCAAAATTTTATAAACATTTCCAAAGTGCTCCTCCGATTTAACCTTCATTTGAATAACTAGCGCTAGTTGTGGTTGTTTCAGGAATATTGATAGTCGATACTATTTCTTTCAACCCAAACATAAATTCAAGCTCACTTTTAATGTGATATTTGAAAATACTGTGATGATAAAAATATTAGTACAACATATAAACGAAGGCAGATCAAATTATAGTTGACTTCGAAGTAACTAGTGGTAAAAATTTAGCTGTGTTAAATAACGATGCTTACGTCCACAAGAGGCGCTAGGTACTTTTTTGAATGTGACGACAAAAAAACATTACATATTTTTTCCATATCTAAGTTTGTTGCTGAGCTCCCTAGGTGATAGTCTTTATGTGCAAATCAAAATATTCTAGAAAGGGGGCACATGCGTGTTCCCTATTGCATTTCCAGTTCAATGGACATTTGTGAATATGTGCTTCTTCTAGTTTGTTCTGGTTCCGTTTCAGAATCAGTATCTATCAGAACAAGTCGACCCTCGAAATCATCCATATATACCATAGATTATGTATAAATTAGGTTTGTAAGGATTTTGTAAGCATTCTCAAAATTCTGGGAGTAAAACTCCGCATTTTGATAGACGCTAGTCAGCATATTGTAAACTTTCAATTGGCAGCACTGTTTATGAGGTGTGTGAGATACATCAGCTGATTGACAATTGACAGCTTACTTTTATGTGTTGTGTAAATAGAAAAAAATAAATATTTTCAGTGATTGACCATATCTGGCTTATTTCCAGAATATACCGTAATGGCTTTAGAACACTACAAATGTAAAAGAGCACTCTCCATAACGGATATTGAGGAAGATGAAGCAAAGCATAACGCGTGTGGGACTTACTTTGTTGACATTCATGATATTTTAAATAGTGAAAAAGAGGAAAAAGCCAACGAATGCAAATCATTTGGTGAATATGGAGTGTCTAATGAGTCTCTGAAAAATAACGAGAATGGAAAAATGTATGATCCCAATTCAAGCAAATTTGAGGTTATGCTAAGAAACAGTGTTGAGAACCCCACAGAATCAAAGTTTTCTCTAGCTCGTGAGTTTCCTTTTAAAAATTTTGCTTAGTTGAAATTAAAATTTGGTATAGTTTGATGATCCAATAACATTTTGAAAAAAAAACCGATGGCGCCACCAGTTGGAAATGTATAGTCCATCCAATATCAATTGCAGAAGATGTTTCTATAGGGAGCAAATGAAAACTCACTTCGCTAACACGAGCGTAGATGCGAAGAAACGGAACGAAAATAATCTGTACTACTCATAAACATTTTCCGTCGGCAAACGGTAGATCAAAAGAGCCGATAGTCAACGTGGACTCGAGTGACGGCTGTCTGTTGTACAACCGATTCGTCTGGGCAAATCAAATCGGACATCAATGCTGGCAGGTGTGTCTCTACGATGGGAGGTCATAAATCACGTGTTATATTTGTGTTTTAATAGCTCTGAAAGATTAAAAACCAGTAGCGTCTATGGTCTTGGTGTGTGCCGATCGAAATACGTTTTAGGATATAATAATAACCTACATCAAACAATGAAAGAAATTATTTTTCTTTCTTAATATATTTGTATAAATAAAAGCTTGTCTTTAATTTTTTTTTCATTTTTCATTATTTATGAAGTATTTTTAAAATCTTAAAATATCTAAATAAAATTAGTTATCTCCGCAACTGCTGCTCACAGGATTTCGCCGCAAGACTTTTTCATGCTTCTGCAATTGATATTGGAAAAACTATAGATAAGGCATTCTATTAATAATTTCCGAAATTGTTATCAATTATCCTGACATATTAGGTTTGTTCTGGTTCGAAGCCAGGACGATTCCCAATCGGTTCTAAAGAATAGGACAAACATAGTGTGAAAGATTTTGTCCGGGTCCGTTTTCAATAAACGACTGTGTGATTATTTTGAACGGTTCTAGGACCGTCCCTACTGCAAACCAAAACAAGCCTATTATGTGTAAAAAAAAAGATTATTTTTTCAAATCCTTCGTTTGCTGAATCATTTCACTAAACCCTCAGATAATGTAGTAATCATTTCGTAGAGTGGTGGTGCTTTTTTTTCTATGGGTTTACCATGGTTGGAACAATATAAAGACATCATGGAATAATGGATAGATATATAATTAATTCGCCAGTTCATATAAATAGTAATATAAATTTTAAGTGTAATAACATTTGATGAAAAACAGTAGATTTTCAAAATTCAGGTTGAAAAATAGTCATGAACTAATTGATAAGATAAAATCAAGAATATACGACTTCTAGGCTTCTCCAAACTTATCTCCTTTGATGTTCAGAATTTTTTTCCGAGTATTCCACTAGAAGAAACTATCACATTGGTAGATAATCTAACCGGTGTGAAGTTGGCAGTCAATTTTCAGCAGTAACTTTTTATCCAGCAGTAAAAACACCAGTGGCGTCGGTAAAAATATATTTCTCACTGGTTCGGATAAAAATTGGAATACTATGAAAAAACTCATCCAGAATACGTAGTATTTACGGAATGAACGTCCTGTATCATTTTCATCCATTTGTAGAGGGGATGGGAGATTAAAATTAACCCTCCGAAAGAATTAAAATATTCAAATGCTTTCAGAAAAAACCTGCCAACTTTAAATTTACAGAACTTGTTTGTATTCGAAAAATAAACGTCCCATATCAATTTCACCCATTTGCAGAGGGTGAAAGGGTTAAAATCAACACTCCAAAAGAAATAAAATGGACAAATGCCTTCAGAAAAAACTTGCCAATTTGAAATTTACAAAACACGTTTGTATTCACGAAATGATCATCCTTGTATCAATTTCATCCATTTGCAAAGGGGATGAAGGGTGAAAATCAACCCCCAAAAGAAATAAAATAGACAATAAATAGCCTTCTGAAAAAACCTGCCAATTTGGAATTCACAGGACACATTTGTATTCAAGAAATGAACACCCCTTATCTATTTCATCCATTTGCAAAGAGAATGAAGGGTGAAAATCAACTCCCAGAAAAAAACAAAAACAAACAAATTTAAAAAAAAAATAACTATTGAAAGTATCTTATTGCTTCACAAAGGTATACATATTAAAGGAAAAAATACATTCAGTAAATTATTATTTAATTTTTTCAATTAAGGCGACTAAGATCACACATAGTGTTAATTTCTAAATAGTGATTTCGGCTAGATTGTGTATTACTGAACGAAATGTCGATAGGATCTATTACAATTCTTCCTGCCATAATTTTGGAAAAAATATATAACATACATCCCACAGTTGAAGGCATCCTTGTGTATCACATGTTGTTTAATTTCTGGATGCCAGTCTTTGGCGTCCAAATTCTTTTTATGAAGAAAATTCACCATTTTGAACATTTTAATTCTTTTGGTGGGTTGATTTTAACCCCTCATCCCCTCTGCAAATGGATGAAATTGATATGGGACGTTCATTTCATGTATACTTTTTTTGGTTTCCTTTTATTTCTTTTGGGGAGTTGATTTAGACTTCATTCCCTTTGAAAATGGATGAAATTGATTCGGGCGTTCTTCTTTTGAATACAAATGTGTCCTGTGAGTCCAAGTCGGCACGTTTTTTCTGAAGCCTATTTATTGTCTATTTTATTTCTTTTGGGGGTTGATTTTCACCCTTCATCCCTTTGAAAATGGATGAAATTGATACGGGGCGTTCTTTTCTTGAATACAAATGTGTCCTGTGAGTCCAAGTCGGCACGTTTTTTCTGAAGCCTATTTATTGTCTATTTTTTTTTTTGGAGGGTTGATTTTAGCCCTTCATCCCCATTGCAAATGGATGAAATTGATACAGCATTTCATTTCGTGAATAAAAACGTGTTTGGTGAATTTATAATAATAATAATAATAATAAAATGTATTTATTTTAATTATCCTCGGCGAAGTCCAGTTAGACTGCTCAACTCAACCGAGTACCAGTTACAAATAAATTATTTCATACAAAATAATGCCTACATATATATATATATATATTATAATTAACAATCACGGGAGTAACAGGTATGTTCAAATAACTAAAATGTAACATGTAAATAATGCAAAGAATGCGTAAAGAGAGAACGTTAATATAATTACAACATATAAAACAAAAATGTTATAGAACCATAAGGTATTCCTTAAAGGCTCTTTTAAATCCATGAGATGATTTGTTCTTGATAGGAGTTGGTATGGAGTTAAATATTTTTACCGCAGAATGAGAAAATGACCTTTTGAATGCAGCAGTGTTATGCCTGGATATTACAAGTAGGTTTCTATTTCTGGTGTTTACATCATGCACAACCGACCTATATGACATTTTTTTTCTAATATACGAGGGAGTTCCTTTTTCTAATACTTTATGAACAAAACATGCAAGGTGAAGTTTCATTCTGTCCTGCATATCAAGCCACCCTAGTTCAGCTCTGGATGGAGTTACGTGGTCTCGTAATCTTAGTGAACAGATGAAACGAATACATGAGTTCTGAATTCTTTGAATTCTAGTTGAAGTTCGAATATCAAGACATGGTCCATAAATAATATCGCCATAATTTGAGTGGCTAATTTAAAATATTTTTACATTTTTGTTAATATGCATTTTGAACCGTAAATCATCATCAATGAATAGTCCCAAATTTTTTATTGCTCTACAGGGCTCAATACTCACACCATTGATTAATACTTCTTCAGTAGCATAATCACTATTACCAAAACATATCATTTGTGATTTAGTGGGATTTAATTTCAAACCATGTTTATTGGAGTATTTCAATATTTTATCAAGAGTATCATTGATTTTTGTAATGACCATGTCAGCATTATCTTTGTTGAAACTTGCATACACTTGAGTATCATCAGCAAATTGATGTATATAACAGTCACCAGAAAGTTCTTTTAGATCCATAGTGTAAAGTAAAAAGAGTAGCGGCCCTAGTATTGAGCCCTGAGGAACTCCTCGAGGTAATGGCATTGCACTTGAATTTGAAGTTGGCAGGTTTTTTCTGAAGGCGTGTGTCCATTTTAATTATTGGAGTTTTTTCAATTTTTGGATGTAATTGAGGTTTTTTCTGAAGGAGTTTGTCCATTTTATTTCTTTTGGAGGGTTGACTTTAACCCTTTATCCCCTTTGCAAATGGATGAAATTGATACGGGGCGTTTATTTCTTGAATATAAATGAGTTCTGAGAAATTTCAAGTTGGCAGGTTTTTTCTGAAGTCATTTGTCCATTTTATTTCTTTGGGAAGGTTGATTTTAACCCTTCATCCCCTTTGAAAAGGGATGAAATTGATACGGGACTTTTATTTCTTGAATACAAACGAGTTCTGTGAATTTCAAGTTGGCAAGTTTTTTTCTGTAGGCGTGTGAACATTTTAATTCCAGGAGGGTTGATTTTAATTCCTTAACCCCTCTGCAAATGGATGAAATTGATACGGGACGTTCATTTTCATAAATACAAACGTGTCCTGTGAATTCCAAGCTGGCAGGTTTTTTCTGAAGTCTATTTATTGTCTATTTTATTTCATTTGGGGGATGATTTTCACCCTTCATCCCCTTTGCAAATGGATAAAATTGATACAGAATGATCATTTCATAAATATAAACGGGTTATGTAAATTTCAAATTGGCAGGTTTTTCCTGAAGGCTTTTGTCTATTTTATTACTTTTGGAGGGTTGATTTTAGCCCTTCAATCCCTTTGCAAATGGATGAAATTGATATGGGACGTTTATTTCTTGAATACAAACGTGTTATGTGAATTTCAAATCGGCAGTTTTTTTCTGAAGGCGTGTGTCCATTTTATTTCTTTTGGGGGGTTGATTTTAGCCCTTTATCCCCTTTGCAAATGGATGAGTTTTTTCATGGTAGGTATTCCAATTTTTAACCGAACCAGTAAAAAATATATTTTTACCGACGCCACTGGTGTTTTTAGATAGATAGATTTTATCAATCCTTTTTGCTACATATTATGTAGATGGGACAAGTCATAGTTGCATAGGTTCATACATACATAACAAATATACTCCAAGTCTAAATAAAATGTGATTAAAAAACATTTCACAAAAAAATAATTAAGTCAACACATCGTCAAAAAAACAATATAAAATACACCAAGTCTAGATAAAATGTGAATAAAAGACATTTCACAATGAAAATAATTAAATCAACACATCGTCATTAAGAAAAACAATATAAAATACACCAAGTCTAGATAAAATGTGATTAAAAAACATCTCACAATAAAAATAATTAAATCAACACATCGTCATTTACAAAAAACAATATAAATATAAAAACGATTTTGAAAACACTGTACCGAAACAAAAACATTTAAAAATGAAATTTTCAAAGTAAACACGATTGCTCATTGCTTACTTCAAGTGTAAATTCATCTACCTTGTAAAAACATTTTTCTAATAAAAAAAGTTTCATTTTGTGTGTGAAGGTGTGAGGTGACAAGGTCTTCATATCATTTGGCAGTAAGTTATAAATGCGAATACCAACCGATTTAGGAGATTTTTCATATTTTGCGTGATGATGTTTTCGAGTTGTGATCATATTTTTAATCCTTATATTATAATCATGCATTTCTCCTCTCATTTGTAGCATATCTTTATTTTCATGTATATATGTTGATGTTCACAAAATCAACAAACTTGTAACTGTCAACATTTTGTTTTGTTGGAATGTCTCTCTACAGGAAGTTCTATAATCCAAATTGAATATCAATCTCAGCAGTGCTTTTTGCTTTATAAAAATCCTGTCTGATCAAGTACCTAGTCCCCTGACAGCAATATTATGATATATATTCAAATGTTTCCGGGTGGTCATTTATTCTGAGTGATATAAGTTTTTCAAAAATTTTTGAGAGTACACTGATAAGAGATATTGGACGATAATTCTCGATATTTTTGCTGTCACCATTTTTCAGTAAGTGGACTAGAATGGCAATTTTGAGAAGATCAGGATATTCTCCAAAAGAGATCATAAATTCATTATATGCCCTATTACTTCTGATAATATATCACAATAATCCTTTGGTTACACTTTTCTTGTACTAGTATGGTACAGGTATGTGGACGACATTTTCGTGTGCTTTGTGGGAACTGAGAGACAATTAGAAATGTTTCTCAACTTTATCAATGCAGTTCTCCCTTCAATTGAATTAAAAAAAGAAATGGAAACCGATAATTCTACAAACTTTTTAGACCTGACTCTAACACAAATATGTAATAAATACAACTTTTAACTTTTCCATAAACCTTCGTATAAAGACATCACGATAGACAGTACCTCAACACATACATACCAATATAATTTACATAGACTGATCAATATTCCTCTTTCAGAAGAAAATTTTAATAAAGACTTGAATATAATTAAACAAATTGAATCAATAACGGTCATAGTTCAAACCTGATGGATCTTTCAAGAAAACGTTGGAAAAAAACTTTATGAGAAGTGTTTCCTACTCAGAACGAAAAACATAATTTTGAAGTTATTTTATATTTAGGCCATCCTACAAAAAAAAATCTTCTTAAAAACAACATCAATATGGCATACTAAATGGATAATAATTCAAGTCAATTTATTAAGAACAATAAAGATCAAACTGAGAAATTAGATAAATCTGGATTGTATAAATTAACTTGTGGCTCTTGAACAAGTTCTTACATAGGCCAAACAGGCAGAACAATAAAAAAAAAACAGAATATAGGAACTGTTTCGTCAATGGAAAAACAAATTCAACTTTTGCTTCTCACCTCTTGACTAAAAAACGTTGTTTTCTTAACAATTTTGAACAATTACATATAGAAAAGAAAGGTTTTAAACTCGACCTTCTAGGAAGTTTAGAAATTATTAAATGCAAAAAGTCGCAATATTGGCTCAATGGCCAGATCAACTTGCATAACTATCTTTTGTTGAATTTGTTTTACTGAAGTTTAAACAGGTGATGGATATAATCCTCTTCCTACTTAGTTTCCGTCCTATTACTTACATATTGAAATGGTTAGTTTCTCGGACAGATTGCACTTCAAAATATTTTTGTTATAAGATCCTCTAAGAAAAATCTGCCTGCATTCAACATTTTTCAGGTTATTCATTTAGGAAAATATTTGTATGTAACCCGCGTCTGTGATGGTTATTTACAGACAATGTTTTAGTATGAAGTTGAATTACAGATTTCTGGGAAAATATGAATTTCAATGGTGTTGCTGGTGAAGTGGCAAAATCCAAAGTCAGTAATTTTAATAATGGAGTAATGTTAAAGAATGAAGATCATTCGGAATGTAATGACAAGTCGTTGATAAATAATGCAGAATTAAAAACGGAGACAATCAAAATTGAGGATGACATTGATATCACTTACGATGATGTCAAAGCTGAAATATGTGAGGAAAATTCCAATAGAAAAAGAGAAAATGGATCTTACACGAACTTTACTGATATATTAATGGGAACAGAAATTGGACCAAACTTTCCAAAAGGTAAGGTGGTGTTCAAATAGAATATAAACAAAAAGATACATACCTGATGTAGAAATAGAACCATATGAATAAATAATATATGGCATATATATCTATGGCAATATAAATTGGACCATATACAATTTCAGAAATTAGTGGAATAAATTCATTATGTTCAAGGATTTAAAATATCAATAATATCCATATATTCATGGGACTTTTTTTATTGAAAATGTCGATTTTTTTTTAATTCTTTTTTTGAATTCAACCATTTTTTCTTTTTGATATATTCTCAATGTGAATTTTGTAAATATTCCTATTCCTAGACTCTGAAACATGGCCTCTACAAAATATAGAAGAGGATAGATCAGCTGTGGAAACAGACAATAATAAAAGGAAGGAACCAACAGTAACTACTAATTCGAAGAATTGTCAGATGGTTCAGAAGAAATGTCAGAAGGCAGAGCTTACAAGACACAAAATAATTCACACAAGGAAAAACCCATTTCAATGCAGAGTTTGTTCAAAGAGTTATAAAAAACCAAGGTCATTGGAGGATCATGAGAGAATTCATACAGGGAAAAACCATTTCAATGCAAATTTTGTTCGGAGAGTTTTGCACTAAAAAGAAAATTGGAAAATTTAAAATTTTCCAAGGGGGTTCACCAAACATGAGAAAATTCACACGGGGGATAAACCATTTCAATGCAAAATTTGTCCGAAGAACTTTATACTAAAAAGCAAATTGTTGGATCATGAGATAATTCATACAGGGAAAAAACTATTTCAATGCAATTTTTGTCCAAACAGTTTTGCTTTTAAATATACATTGGCGCGTCATGAGAGAACTCATACCGGTGAAAACTCATTCCAATGCAAAATTTGCTCAAAATCGTTTAGCATGAAGTGGGATCTAACAATACACGAGAGAATTCACACAGGAGAAAAACCTTTTCAATGCAAAATTTGTGAAAAATCATTTAATCGAAAGGCGATGCTCACGAGACATGAGATAATTCATACAAGAGAAAAACCATATTAATGCAAAACATGTTCAGAGTTCTACAGTTGAAGATACATTGTTGCCCCATGAGAGAATTCATACAGGAAAAAACCATTCCAATGCAAAATTTGTCCAAAAAATTCTTTCATAAAAAACAAATTGTGTCATGAGAAAATTGATACAGTGGAATAATAATCATTCCTTGGTGAGATATAGAATGCGATCATCCAGATAAAGAATATTTCTGTTCCCAACATGCAATAAGCCCTTTCCCCATCTCATTTCCAAATTTACTAAACAGTGTTCAGATTATTATCTAGTGAGTATATTTCGATAGCTGTCAGAGATTTTTATTTATTTTGTCAAATGATGGGAGCATTGAACATTAATCATCTGTCTACTTAATTTTTTGATAAAAAATAAAAACGGTGGATTGAATCAAATCTGGAACTGGTAGTATTAATTTATAGAACGAATAATTTTATCAGTTATGAAATATCTACTTTATACTTTTGAGAACTTACTACAAACTATAAGCAAGTAGTAAAATTCCAAGCTGGCAGAGTTGTTCAAAATGAGTATTATTGTAGTATGTATTACTCTGTGAGCTGATTACTGGCATACATCCTGAAACTGTATACTTTGCTAGATGGCACTAGTTTCCTGAGTGATTAGATTTAATTTCGAGAAAGAGCACATAACTGCCCTAATGAATGGGAAGTCTTGAAAGAGCCATAAGAGCTCAGCAAACAATTTTGGTTGGCATTATTCTGGCCCATAATATGCTGGCCAGATCAGGCCGGAACAGCAAGATTCCTGTAGCCTAAAGCAGTGAAAATAGGAGACACCGGCCATCATCAGTGCCAATGCCCGTTTGAGCATATTACGGTGCCTTTTAAATGATGGGCATCTGAAGGCAATCATTGATGGCGCAGTAGAAATACTGGATGTTACCTACTCAGAGGGTTGGTACTAAAGTAGTGTGAATTTTGTACAATATTTACTGACTGCCCGTCTCTTTAAAATGTAATGGATGACAAAAAGTTTTCTACTTATTTTGAGTGGAAAAAAAAACAATTTTCCTTTGAACAATCGAACCAAAATTACTTTATGAGTTTCACAAAACATATTTTGAATTCATAGAAATATGATATTGCAAAAAACGTTATGAAGTTGAAGGCAAATCTAGTTTATACTTACTTTAATAAAATACACATAACATGAAAAAAAAAAACAAGAATAATTCTTTGGTGTGAGAATATCAAAAATATTAAATGAAATGTTACTCGCAACATAAAAACAATTCTTTGGGCTGAAAATTTTTTAAAAAGTGTCCCACGGTGTCAATGAGCAGGAGTACCATCCCCCCCTTCCACTGCCGTCTTTGTTCTTTTGTTCCTGCCCCCTTGTCAGTTAGGTGCAGTTCTCTGACAGATTTTGACCACATCGGCAACTTCTGCTTCTCTGGCGTTTCTTGTAAATGCATTTTTTCGAGGACAAACTGAAAAGAAACAAATTGGTCAAGTGCAAAGGGGTGCATCTAATTTCAAAAGAAGGATCCTATGGTTGCAAAGAACTCCTTTGTCTTCACATTTGTCACAACACGCTGTAACCATTTTGTATTTTTCACGAAGGCCCTAGCTGGAGTATCACAACAGAATGCTCATATTTGAATTTGAATTATTTTATTATTTATGTTTAATCCTTCATTTCTCAAAGTCATCAGCTCATTTACAAAAGCCTCCAAGAAGTTATCTGAATCAAGTTTCTCTTGTCCATAAAATATGGCTACAGCAAATATATTGGGATATGGTAAATTCCTGACTCTACATAATATAGGCCAAAATGAAAATGTTGTGCTTTTATCTAGAGGAATGCCATCAATACCAAAATCTAAAATGAAATTTGACTCATTATCTCCAATTTGATGTAGTTTTTCTCTCATGCCAAAATAAAAAAACTGTTCGGACCCAATAACTTCATAGTTCAATTTAGTGGGTGTCTTTAAAAGTGTACGAGCATCTTTTGGTAGATTTGTGATGTCTGGTTTGCTTACAAACTAAGATAAAAGTTCAGAGAGAGAGCCGTGTGTGTAATATTGTTCTTTAAAGACCATTTGATCAAAAAGTCACTAGAACTAATCACATTGTCAGAAACACTTGAACTGAAGTATTAATCGGGTGGTTCATTCGTTAAATCAGAATCAGGTGGTTCATTCATTAATTCAGAATCAGGCAGTTCACTCATTGAATGCTCTGCATCACTATCCGAAACATCAGACAAATACTGATGAAATGTGGGTTCGGTAGCAGAAGTTGATGGGGTGGGCTCATATGAATCTGATTGTACACTAGAAGTAGATGGGAGTGTATCAGAACCTGTTGTCACTATTTCGTCAATTTCATTCAAGGCGACACATTTTTCCAGATTTTTCTTTATTACTTTAACTTAATGAATAATTTTTGAACATTGTCTTAACTTTCAGCTCAATATTTTTGCGGTAAGCGGTATTAACCTCAAAAACTAATGTTTTTCATGTAACCGACGCTAGAATTGATTATAGATATATTTTGACTTACCTCATTTCATCGGGAGAATTCGACATCCTTCTTTCACTCATACATTCATTATTGATTAATATTAATATGCAGAAAACACAAGGTCTGTGGCAGAAAAACAAAATGCAGTAAATAGTAAATGTGTCAAATGTCAAAGTCAGTTCAAAGACTTCAGCGTGATTTGGTTTTGGTTGATCCTCTCCTTAGTCACAGTATCACATATTCACCGGGACGGTAGTGCATGATATATTGGGTTTAGGATTGGTCAATTAGATTATTGATGCTGAATTGAATAAAGTCTTCTTTCTTTCAAAGCATCCTTACTCGAGGAAGCAACGAGTGACCGTTATGATATTTTTACATAAAGGCTATATATTTCTTGTGTGTGTTACAGAAAACCCGAACAACACGTATTCTTTGACATAATACCTAATACACCAATTTTATTTTTATGCAATAAACTTTACGCAGAATAATAATATTCTATTATGTTGGTTCACTGTAAAATATACAGGGCCTTCCAACGAAAACTGTAAGTCAGGAACGGACTTGTGATAAAAAATTTCAAAGAACACGTCAATTTGTGTTTCTAGGGGGTCCAATTTTGATACAAAAATTCATACCCCTTGCGGTCAGCAGCTCCCCCCCATATTTAGTTCCAATGGCTGGGGGGTCGAGTGAATCATCATTTGAAAGGTCTCTAGCCCCTCTATTATCTCTGTAATTTTTTTTCAACATTGGTTTATTCGTTATTGAGAAATTTAATAAGAAAAAACTTAAAATTTGCTGTTGTTAATTTTATTGAGGAAATCAACAACAAACAATATCAATGGGAACACAATTAACGGATAAATTGCTCAAAATGACCTCCACCTAGTTCCATACAATAATACAGTCGACTTTCGAAACCTTTCCTTACATTATTCAAGATGTCCGGGGTCAAGATTTGTAGGCTTAGTAGCGTAAACTTTCGACTTCAGGTGTCCCCACAGAAAGAAATTCAATGAAGAATGGTCCAACAATATGATTACCAAGATCCGATCAAAAAACATTAAATTTTTGTGAAGTTTGTGAATGTGATTCCATCACCAAATGAGGATTCACATCGCTCCACTAACGATAATTATGTCTATTTATTTCACCAGTCAACATGAAAGTACACTTGTCTGAAAAACATGTATTGTTTAGTGGGTTTGGATTATAGGTCAATTTCTCGCTGAACTCACAAAACTGAAGTCAAGGATCAGGATCATCTTCGGTTAATTCGTGAACTAGCCATTTTTTGAAAGAATGGAATTTGTGGGCTCTCAAAATCCGAAAAACACTAGTAGGTGATACACCAGACGCTCTAGCTACTTGTCTGATAGATTGTACTAAAACTTCAACTGCTTCATTTCTGACAGGGCAGAATACTTCATGTTTTCTGTTGCGAACAGAACCTGAAGTTCTAAATTTATCCATTAACTGTTTAACGTATTGATGGCTCACGTTGTGGTCTGGAAGCTTTAACACATTCGTTATTTCGATAGTAGGTTGCAACAATTTCTATTCTTTCTTCAGTAGAAAAAACCATGTTGGAACACAGTAAACAAAGGTGAATAAATAATTATTCGTGACGAAGTGACAGTGGCCAACTATCTACTTTTTGTTCTGCGATAAGTAGCTCCAACAAAAACTACCATTGCGAAAAACTAACAGTGTCATCGGGTCGTCCATTTCGAAACATTTACAGGGCGGTCACTCATTATGTGATTCCAAAGACTGTCTCAGTGTTTCCACGTTCCAAAAAAATTCCATATTTCCAGATTTTCCTAGTTTACATGTTTTTGTGTACATTCTACATATCTAGAAGAGCTGCGACAGAGACTTGTTCGGGAATGCCGATTGCTGACACCCCTGAATAATGTAAGGAAAGGTTTCGAAAGTCGACTGTATTATTGTATGGAACTTGGTGGAGGTCATTTTGGGCAATTTATCCGTTAATTGTGTCCCATTGATATTGTTTGTTGTTGATTTCCTCAATAAAAGAAACAACAGTGAATTTTCAGTATTTTCTTAAATAAAACGTTCAACACCGAATTTCTCCATAACGAATGAATCAATTTTTTGAAATTGGATTCCCTAATATACAGGTTAGATAACTTAAAAAATATAATATAATCAACTAAACTTATACATAAATTAATAAATATTACAAATATATATATATATATATATATATATATATATATATATATTCTGATCAAAAAAAATATATTCAATTTCCATTACAAATATGTTTCAAAAGTTCACTCTTGAAAAGTTTCAATGATGTAGTAGATTTGATTAAATGAGGCAAATCATTGAATCGAACAAAACCTTTGAAGAATAAACTGCTCATACTACTTCTTGAAATTGTTCTATTTATATGAATGTAACTGTTGTGCCTGGTAGAATGGTGTTGAATGTCCTTATTAAAAGTTATTAATGATAACAAGTATGGTAGGGTCATTTTATAAATAAAAACCATTGAATAATAGAATAATCTTTGGGATACTGGGAGCCATTGTAGAGTAGAAATTTTTAAAATTTTTTCCATTTTAAAGTTTTGCACTTTGTTCAAATTAAAAAAGAATAATGCACAGTAATCAAAATGGGGTTGAATTATTGATTTATATACCATAATTTTTGTATCTGTTGATAAGTTACTGACGATTCTTGAGAAAAAGTATAATTTTTTTACAATCTTTTTTTCGATATATTTGAAATGGTTGTCAAATGATAAGCAATTATCAAGTTGAAATCCTAAGTACTTCACTGACGTTACTATTTCTATATGTACATTTTCCATTATTATATTTATGTTGTTTGTATTTATTTTATTATATTTGAATTTACTAGTAATTATAATTGCTTTAGTTTTCGTAACATTGAGGTTCCTTTTATTAATTTTCAGATATTTTTCTACCTTCGCTAAAACTGTATTCATTTTGACAACAGTTTCTTCTAAATTCACTCCTGTACAGGCCAATAAGGTATCATCTGCAAATAAGTTGATGAATTCACAGGCCGTAAATAAATGTATATCATTCAGATACAAAATAAATAATAAAAGAGGGCCAAGTACACTACCTTGTGGTACTCCTGTGTGATTTATTACATATGATGAAAAATAATCATTTATGTATGCTCTCTGTTTCCTATTTGATAAATAATGTCTTAACCATTCATAAATCATCACTTCAATCCCATACCTTCTCAGTTTACTTCTATCAATAGTTTCAAAGGCCCTTTTTAAATCTAAGAATACAGCTACAACATATTTTCCTTTATCTGTTTCATTAGTAAATTTAGTTGATTATATACTGCTATTTCTAAAACCTTCTCTATTGGCGGTAAGGTATTTATAGGTCTAAGTTCAACTCCTTTTATAGTGTTTGTAACCTTTGGTATAGGTATAATGGTACTTATTATTAATGATTCGGGCATTTGACCTGTCTGAAGCAATGTATTGATTAAATTGAGGATTGCATGACCAGCTGTTTCAAACACTTGTTTTAACATTTTAGAATTCAAGGTTTCATGTATACTACATTTATTATTCAATAACCTAATTATATCTTTCGAATCGCTTAAAGTAATCAGCCTGAAAGTGGTAAAGGGTAAATATAAGTTATTATCCAAATTGAACCATGGTTCAGAATTCTCAATACCCTGGACTATCTGTTAGATGCTATTAACAAAATATAGATTGAAAGTTTCAGCAATGCCAGACTCGCCTTTTTTGTACTTAAAACCCCCTTCATTTTCAAATTGCATTAGGTTTGGACATGTACGATCATTACTGTTAACAAGGGTTATCAAGGTTTTCCTCATCAAATGAGAATTATTCTTGTATCTGTCTATTTTGTTATACTAATACTGAACTTTCTTTATTTTCAATGAGTTAACCACATTGTTTCTCATTTTTTTTTAATTTTCCCATTTGGTTGTTTTTAAATTTTTATTCACAAATATTTTATAAGCTTCATCCTGTTTCTCAATTTTGATGAAAACTTCACTATCAAACCAAGAAATATTGTTTTTGAAGTTACTTATTTGTATGGGAGAAATACTATTGAAAATTTCAAAAATTTATTTTCAACCAATTAGAAGGCTCCTTTTTGTTCAAGTTCCTTATAGCAACGGGAGATTATCGCGATAATTTTGTTAGTTCCTATTAACTTAATGGAATTAATAAGTGATAATTTTTCTATCAAAAATGAAGCACCTTATATCTATTGACATAACATCAAAATACATTTTGTTGCTAACTTATAATTTTTATTGATACTAACCAATTTGCTTTACATATCGAACACCGGGGCTAAAAGAGACACATCAAAAATTTTGAAAAGATTTAAAATATTATGAAATTCTTGCACTGCATCTTTTTTAATGGGCGAAAAACTTGGTGATTCTATCATTAAAAATTGTCTGTGTTTCAACAAATATATGTAATATTTTGTCACTCGTTTATTCCGTTGGGCTTTGTACATCTTGTGGCTTCCTAAAATTGGTTTTAATTCCATATCAACTTTGCAAAATAATTTCTTATCTTCATGAATATTTTCGTCCATAAACTGGTCCAATAAAAATGGTAATAATTTCAAGTCTCTGTGGTTTTGGCTTACGTCACTTATCTTCTGGCACATAGTACATAATTTATAACTTTTACAGTTCATTGTAGATATTTGTTTTAAAGTTGTTTATTATTTATTAAATTTTACATTGATTTGACAATAATTAATAATATTGAATGTCAAATCACCGAGACAATAACTGCCAAATGTTACTCAGAGCAAACTATTTACTCGTTTATATTATATGAATAATATCTAAATAAAAACGTATTATCAATTTCTCTTCATTTGTACAATTAATAATATTTTTTAATGTCCGTCACATTTTAGTAACAAAAAAGTGTTACTTAACGTCAAAGTAAAATTCTCTTGTGAAAATACATATGTTATATTTTTCGGAAACAATTTTTTTTAATTTTTAAACAATTTAATGTTATGGTTGAAAACGAATTAATGTTTTTAATGTTCCTGAAATTTTAGTAATAAACCTTACTTACTAACAAGTAAAATCACTTCTATTGTAAAAATACAGTGCGTCATATTAAACTAAACTCATCGAAAATATGTTTTTTAAAGTTTTATTTGAATTTAAAACTTTAAAGATATTGGATTTCAGATAACAAATTCGTTACTTAATGTTTCTAACATTTTAGTAATAAAAACGAGTTACTAACGGCTAAAATGAACTTCATTTCTAGAACTCTAATTAGTTACAATTAACTAAAGCCGCCGGAAATATGTTTTTGTAGCATTTTAGCAAAAAAATTACAATAAGAAAAAATTATATATTATGTCCAACAATGTATATTTCAGAAATAAAGCGGGAAAGAAAAGCTAAAACATTCATAAAAGATTAACTTTTTATTGCCTATTTAGTATAACACTACTTATTAAAGTGATTTAACGTAAAACTTTAAAATTATAACTAATTTTTTGTATTAATATTAAACACGCAGTTGTAGACAACTCTGGAAGAAGTGTCCGAAATACTGGCATTATTCGATTGCTCTACAAAGGCAAAAGTTGTAGTTTCACATGCATGAATTTGTCTCATAGACTCAATAATCTTTTTGTGGTGAGAACTATTCATTTGTAGGTAGGTAGCTTAATAGATTGACCACTGGAATGGCCTGTTATTTTAATGAGTTGTTGTTCTTCAACTCCAAACTGTGCTAGGCTAGTGACTGATGTGGCTCTGGCTGAATGATTTGTCACTTTTATTCTTTTAGTATCGATCCCAATCTTTGCTGCTGACTGTTTGAACCATGTAGAGATTGTGTTTTTGCCTACTGGAGAATTTTTGTACCATTTGCTGGACACCTTCCATTTTAAATTTGGTGTTAAAAAGAGGCGGTCTGTTGTTATTAAACACATACTACGTTTTTCCATCAATTTCTTAAATAATCTTACGGGGCACATTTCAGGATTAGCAACATTTTTTATAAGGAACTTGCTATCTGCAAGTTTTTTAGACTCTCCTTGAGTGGTTTTTGAAAAAACAGGGTTATATTCAATCCGGCCAGTAGAGAATCATCTATCCATTTCTTCAATAAAGTATTGAATGCAGCAGTTCACTCCTTCACCACCTCTCCATGCGAGCTCATGAGCAACAATAAAGAAACACTTTTTTTGAAGACCGTCAGATGTATCTTCATCCCATAAATGCACCATTTTACTATAATCAGCAGTCGATAATGCTGAAGAACTTTTCTTTCGTTTGGAAACATCCATCTGCAATTTACGACGTTTTGAATCTCTTGCCGCTCTAGCTTCCAAAAACTCTATATCTTTAAAAGGATCAAACTTAATTTTATATGTGGTAAAATAATATTCTTGAAGTTGTTTCGCTGTGGAATTCCACATTAGTTTAATAACGTTTTCTTTGTAATCTTCAGAATTTTGTTTTTTCATGTTGAAAGCCCAATCTTTTAATATTGATGCTAAATTTGCTATGGATGTTGAAGGATTGCTCACCTTATAAGATTTTTCAACACAGAATTGCATAAATTGTTTCCACACACTAACTTTTGATCTTCTTGTATTATTAGGATTCATTACCAAAACGAATCATTGTTTACAGAATATTATTGTAACAATAAATATCACGGGTACGACTAAAAAACTGATTGTTACTTGCTGGTCTGTCTCACCTTTCACTTCGAAATGACTTGACATTTGAATTAAAATTAAGTCGTAGTGGTATACCTAAGTGTCAAATTTTACCCATAAAAAATTTGACATCTACGCAGAATAGGTCGTAGGGTTCATCTTCTCATCATATTAAAAGCAACTCCAATTTATGAAATTTTCTTACCGAATCTCCCACGCAGCAGAATGAATTCCCGATAATTTTTTTCTCGGTTTCACTCATGTTTTTGTTGAAAGAAAATTTCCCTCGTCTTCGACTCGGGATAATTTTTTATCAACAAAAACATTCGTGACCTTGAAAAAAATTATCGGTAATAATTCTGCTGCTAGGGAGATTATAAGTGATAATATTTGAAAATTTTTCGAGAAATTTTTCATAAAGTAAACTTACATCAGTAGCATTAAGGACATGAAATTCTATATTTTCTTATTGAGCTTTTTTTCTTAGATTGACTAAAGAGGAAATTGACAGAAATAATCGAGTGATCAGTAATTTTTGGGGTCAAATGAACCTTTGAAACGATATTATCGTTATTAGTCAAAACCAGATCTATTAATGATTGTGAATCTAATGTCTTTCTAGTAGGCTCAGTTAAGGTTTGATTTACACCATAAGTTGTAAAAACATTCTTGATTTTTTTTGTATAAAAGCTTTTTTCCAATAAATTTAAATTGAAATCACCTACCAGAATAAAACGATTGTTAGCTGATATAAGCTTGTCACAAATATCTTCGAAATCTTCCAAAAAAGTTGCATGGGAACTAGAAGGTGAATGATATCCAATCAACCATATTGAATATCTGAAGTTAATTTTGAAAAATATTACAGAGGAAAATAAAGGGGCTAGAGACCTTTCGAATGATGTATCACTCGACCCCTCATGCCGTTGAAAAAAATATGGGGGCTAGATACACTTTCGATAGTATTGGCCCATTGCTGGCTATATTATAGGTACCCGATTACAATATGACATACATTGGGCCGATATTTTGCCGTTGCCGTCATGTAGCCGACCGATCCTGCATTGGACCAGAGTACGGCCAGAGATTCATAGTTTGCTGGGAGGGGATGGTGGCTCTCTCAAGATTAAATCAAAATCACTTTCTTGCCAGCCAAAAGAAATTATTCAACTGTACTTTAGATTAGTATTAAACATGTTTTTTGTGAGATCTTTCAAATCATGATATATTTCTTAAAATATTTTTTTCTGGTAAATATCTTATTCCTCTGGGAATCAGTGGCACTTGCAGTTAGCATTGATTGGACGCGTTGGGCAATCCAAGCGATTTGAGCTGAATGTGGTTGAAACTCTCACGTCCTGATGTGCTATCAGGAATAGAAACGATTTTGACGGAGTGACATGGCATTGGTTGAGGCAAGAACTTTTGATTGAACAAAGACTTTGGGGAAAAATTAGGGCCTTGTTTGTTATCACAACTCTGACAAGTTCCTGTGAAGAACATAATTACTCGAAAATTCAGTGGGTTCCATCTTTAGTACAGTAATATTCATTTATCCTGGCGAAAGTCGGCGCAAGCTGTCAATAGACCCGGTTGATTCTATTGGTTCGTTGTTGTGACCATAGGCGTGTATGTTTATTTGTATTTATTTGATACTAACAGTTTATCGCACCAGAGCACAAATGAAACTAACATACACGGCGCTTTCAACAGCATAGTGTGCGTTAACCATATGAAATCGGTATTATGCGCATCCGACCTTCTCGCCTGATTAAAAGAATTCTACTGTAGTAATATTTATTTTCTTGCAGACAAATGACAATTTGTATAAGAATGGTCAGTTGTTACCATATATCTAATTTGAACTGATGCCTTAACTAAACACATATTGGACCAACATTTGTTAAAAAAAATCTAACAATGTGTAAAAAGTTAGGCTAATTATTATGTTTTCTCTACTTTAGGCAAGTAGCCTTCATGAATTAATTTTATTGTAAGTTTCTCTTTTTCAATCGACATGAGTCGATGTTTGCTTTAATGCATTTTTTTTTCAAATTAAACCGTTCATGTTAATGCAGAATGTCGATGTATTGATGTATTTCACGAATTAAGAACACTGGAAAATAGTTTTAGTTCTGGTTCAGATGGTGTTCAATAAAAAAAATGTTTGTCAATAAAAAAAAGTTTTCCACTAGTTCTTTATCTCTCAGAAGCGGTGGATTCCCAATATTCTGGAAAAATAATTTAATCGGACCCATCCACTAGTCAGGTGATGAGAACAACATGAATAGGCGAGATCACAAACTCAAAAATTTTCTTTATAAGTGCTTGAAGTCAAAATATAATGATAAAATATCAATATATCCCTGAAAGATATTGTGTAATATTCGAATGAACGCCGCTCTAAAGCTCTCAAATTCAGTGAGACATTCAAACACAGTGTGTTCTTTTGACGTCATAATTCCATTGATTTGGCATTTTCCTGAGTTGCCAGTGTCACTATTTTGCGGAACTTCTGAGATAATGTTATTCTGTTTCATCCGATGAATAAAACAGAACTTGTGTCAGCATGTGTTATATTGGAATGAAGACTTCTCATTTGATAGCTGTTCTTGATTTAGTTATTCTTGCATGATATGTATTTATACCGAGTGCTTCTCATTATTTTTTTGGCCTGCTCACATTGTAAAGACATATTATGAATAACGCTTGGCAACGCTGTAATTACTAGCCTTCTCCGCGATCGGCGAGATGCCAGTGTCACTGCTTTGCGAAACTTCTGATGAAATGTTATTCTGTTTCATCCTATGAATGAAACAGAACTTGTGTCAGCATGTGTTATATTGAAATAAAGACTTCTCATTTGGTAGATGTTCTTGATTTAGTTATTCTTGAATAATATGTATGTATATCAAATGCTGTCAGTACCTCGAAAAAAAAAATTGAAAAAAATCCAACCATCATTGTTCTGTACATTGAGGTATTTTTTCCAGAAATTAGTGATATCGCCTATTACAGTAACCATCGGTTGTTTTCAAACTATTTGACTCTCTTGTACCCATCTAAATTTCTTGACATTGTCTCAACTTTCTAAATAATCAACAACATGGCTTCACAAAAGGCAAGTCTGCAGAATTTGCTTGTCTATCAAAAAGATATATTAAACGCGTTTGATAGAATTAATCATGGTATTTAAGTTCAAAAATTATAATCTTATGGTTTTGGAAGTAGTTTGTTAAGTTTGATTAATAGTTCCCTTATTCTTCAGAATTAAATGGATCAAGATTGATAATTCTATATAATACACAATTGAAGTTTGTTCTGGTGTTCCTCAATGTATTCACTGTGGGCCATTACTACCCAAATTTAACCACTAACAAACCGAAGTTTAAACTTGGTTTAACCATAACTCTGCATTTGAGCGTTTTAGGATCTTTATTATAAATTCCTTAAACCTCAAATCAGTTCATCTTCAAGTTTAATCCAAATGTGGTAAAAAAGTCGTTTTATAAAAACACAAAAGAATTTTGTTTTCGATGCATACAAATTTTATCTGTCACCTGTCGTTATGGTGTTTTGTTGTAACAACTGTTTGTTTCGCGAAAAGTGAATCACATAATTTTCATTTATATTTAAGGTAAAAAGTACGACACAGTTGAATGGAAAGAAAAGCTGAAAGCTTGGGAAGAAATAAGCAACACAAAGATATCTTGATTATAGTCCATTTCATAGTATTTCCAAATGCCAATTTCAAAACAAGTTTTCAAGGTTAGACTAGATTTTAAGATGCCAATTTCTTGTCTTGTTGGCTAACCTACTTAAACGTTTTCAATCCTTAAACTATACCTGAGGTAGAGTTTAAGGTTTAAACTCGATGACATCACTCAAGAGTTCAAACTGACTTTACTTATAGGTTTCGATTATTATAGCAAATGATTTTTATTTGTGTCTTGCACCTAAAATAAACTCAAATTGACAATGGTCAATCAGAAAACACTAGTGTTTCGTGAGCTTGTTTTTTTGTTTCCGGTTTCCTTTAGAATATTTTAAATTTTTGAAAAATGGATATCAATAAAATGACTAAAACCAAAGAAAAAGATAAAACTTCTCAGAAGATGAAGTTAGTCTACTTGTAACTTTGGTAAAAAATACCAAAACATAGGAGAATACAAAAAAAGTGATGCAGTTATGTGGCGAGATGAAATAAAAGGCATGGGAGCGTCTTACAGCAGAAATCAATTCTAAAAAGCTAAAGCAAATGGAAAGAATCTCAAAAAATTTGATGGGAAAGTGATATAATTTTAAAAAATAATAAGTTTTTTGCAGAAAACCTTGGAGCTGGAGGCGGGTGGGCTACGCCGATATTTATTACATTAAAATATTTCAAGATTGTATTGAAATACATAAACGATTCATTGACCGTTCCAACAGATGACCTATATGCTGAATTTCTACGGATTTCTAAACATCCTGAAACGTTGAAAAGAGAAACATTCTCAATTGAATATTGATAGAAAGATTTTTCTGTGAATTGAAAAATCCACGATTAAAATGAAGTTATTTTTTGTGAATGTCCAACAGAAAACAACTACTTCCCCGGCTAAAGCCACGCTGGACATTGAAATACATCTACAACTCAAAAGAAAAAATCTGAAATTGAAAATTTGCATTTTCATTCAGATAGTTATTTGATTTTCTATTCCAGTCTTCATTAAGAACTCATAAAGATGAATGAGGCAAAGAAGAATGTTTTCCAAAAGAGAGTACTCACTAGAAATCATTCGTAACATTGACGCAGGAGAGACATCGCATTCACTAGGTCTTCAATACATTTTTGTCGACGAAAATCTATTTCACGCTTCCACGATCATCAGGAAGACCGGAAAAAATGGGAAACACATTTTTAAGAAGCAATCTCACTTTGCAAAGATGGAAAAAGTTAGAATCATTTCTTTTGGAGAGACACTTTGAAATTAGTGTTTTCTGACATTAAAACCTGTCATGGGGTATGATAGATTGATTTGTTGAAAATATAAACAGGATGTTCATAAAATCAGATGTGGAATCATCTGCGACTGAAACTCTTGTGGGGTATTCATGTTGAAAAAAGAAATATCTATCAGATGTATTTCAATGTCCAGCGTGGCTTTAGCCGGGGAAGTAGTTGTTTTCTGTTAGACATTCACAAAAAATAACTTCATTTTAATCGGGGATTTTTCAATTCACAGAAAAATCTTTCTATCAATATTCAATTGAGAATGTTTCTCTTTTCAACATGAATACCCCACAAGAGGTTATCTTGACGATGGAAGATAGTGACTAAAGTTTATCTTTCAGTCGCAGATGATTCCACATCTGATTTTATGAACATCCTATCCTGTTTATATTTTCAACAAATCAATCCTGAAACGTATTATGAATTCCAGATCGTTCCAGATATCAAAGTGATTTGGCCTGGTTCAGAATTCTCTTGCAAGTTACATAGTCTCCTAGCCTTCTTATCGGCCCTTATCACTGACCCCAGTGCCCGGTACGAGGTTTCCTTCGGGATGCCAGCAACACCGAATTTAGTTCTAGTTATTATTTGTTATTGTAAGGTCGTTTGACCAGAATCTCATATTGTACAAATAAATTTATTTTTTCGAAACGTAATTGGCGCAGTCGGTAGGATTTTCGAAAAATAGTATATCCATAGAGGAAAACTATTTCAATTCCAATTGTTGATTTCGGAAATCGCGAATCTACAGTTCCACTGAGGAACCGAAGTTCATAGCAGTAGGAAGACGATCGAGAAAGAAAAACCGTAGCAGGCGCTGAAGCAGAACCAAAATAGGCAGACTCGAGAGGCTACCTCTGGAAAGAAAGACAATGGTCTTAGTAGAAACATTGCTGTGAGTAATCATTTGTTTATAACTAGACTCCTTGCTGATCCCAAGTAAAACTAATCCCAAATAATTTTATTAGCAAAAATCTAAAGTAAAAGTGCAGCAACTAACTGAAAGTGAGAACAACCCCGTAATACGGTTACGGCGGAGCTCGCACTAGCCTATGAGTTTATCACAGATTGATACAATAGCAAAATTGTTAGAAAACGCTTTCAAAGAGCCTGAAGAAATGACTGACACAACCAATTATCAACTCTTGAGGCTATATATTGATACTATCCCACATTATGATGGAAATCCCCACACACTGGGTATCTTTATTAAAAATTGCGAGAGTCTAATATCGCAGTTTCAAAGCGCAACAAATCAAACGCTTAATGAATTCATAATTCAAGCCCTTATTGGAAAACTGAGTGGCAGAGCGTTATTATTAATAGGTTCAAGAACGAACTGACCACTTAGGCAGGTATCAAATCAACTTTATAACTTAGTTTTGGTGATCAAAGAAACTTAGATTGTTTAGTGCAAGATCTTTTGTCCCTCACACCCTACAGACAAGAATCCCCTTACAATTTTGGTGTTTGATGCCAAGACGCTAGAAGCTTAATAGCATCTAAAATTAATTGCTCTGCTACACTCAGCACAGCAGAAAAATTGTTACAAATTCAAAATTATGACGACCTTTCCCTGAAAACTTTTATTAGGAACTTGACAGGCAGACTTCAAAACAACGTACGGTTCCGTAACCCTGATTCCCTACTGGACAGGTATCAAATCAACTTTACAACTTAGTTTTGGTGATCAAAGAAACTTAGATTGTTTAGTGCAAGATCTTTTGTCCCTCACACCCTACAGACAAGAATCCCCTTACAATTTTGGTGTTCGATGCCAAGACGCCAGAAGCTTAATAGTATCTAAAATTAATTGTTCTGTTACACTCAGCACAGCAGAAAAATTGTTACAAATTCAAAATTATGACGACCTTTCCCTGAAAACTTTTATTAGGAACTTGACAGGTAGACTTCAAGACAACGTACGGTTGCGTAACCCTAATTCCCTAGAAAAAGTCATGTCACTCGTTATTGAAGAACATTTCATGTACTCACAAAATAGGAACCATAACATGAGTCAACACTCGTATACAACCACTGAAACCTCACACTCAAAATTACAACCCAAATCATAACTTCCGCCCACAACAAACATATATGCCACCCCGAGCACAAAACCAAAATCAGAACCTCAAAGACCACAATTTCATGGGCAGCAACAAAGAAATGCCTTCCCAACGGGCCCCATTAACGTCCAACCCGCACAAAGACCTCCTCAGAAATTCTTTACGAACGCACAGGTCTTTGGCAAACCACAAAATGCTTGGAGAAGCAACCCTAACAAACCCCCAACATTCCAGCCTACTCCAATGAGTGGAATTTCAACCAACACAAACAGACCACAACACAACTATTCAAACTTTCACGGAAACCAAAACAAAAATAAAATAAATCCTTTTTCCAAAGAAATGCCAACTTCACTTCAGAATAATTATTAACTAACGAACACGAAGAAATAGAGCAAAATTCAGAACACTTTTATGATAATTACGAAGAAATTCAATATTATAACGACCAAGATTATGAACAAGAAATTCAGAATCAAGATCACCCTCACTCATCTCAACTTCATGATGACGTAAATTTTCAATCAGCACCCCATACATCAAATCCGACAACACTAGAATCACATAATACAAATGAACGAATTTTACCCTACGTAGAAATCGCGAACCCACCATTGAAACTATTAATAGACACCGGTTCCACAAAAATCATTTCTAGATCCTAATATTGCCAAGAGATATTTCCCAGAATTCATATTCGAAGGAAAGTTTACAGTGTCTAACAGCTTCAATAATTCGACACACGATTTAGCCATGAACATTCGATGTTTCGAAGAATTCCAAAGCAACGAAAAAATTAAATTATTTTTATACAAATTCCATAATGTTTTCAACGGACTAATAGGATTAGATAACTTGAAGACCCTTCATTCCAGAAACAGTAACACACGCCCATAACGGACGAGCAGTAATTAAAATTCAGAATCCCACAGACAAATCGATAAGATTTAGTAAGTTATACCCATTGAACACTATTCCCCTGAATAACGAAGATATTTACCATTTAGAAGAAATGCCTTTCATTTACAAAGAAAATGAACAACAAAAATTCGACATTCTTCAAAATCAAACACTTCAAAAACAAAAATCGGAAATATCTGCCCTAATACACACCGATCATTTGAACTCAGAAGAAAAGCAAGCTATCGAAAAAATTTGCAAGAAATTTTCTGACATATTCTATAAAGATAGCGAACCTCTCACATCTACCACGGAAGTCAAACATAAAAACGACTGACACCCAACCAGTCTAACAAAAACTTACCGATATCCATTCGTTCACAAACCAGAAGTTGATGCGCAAATTAACAAAATGTTGAATCAGAATATCATTCAACCCAGTAAATCCCCATGGTCATCCCCTATCTGGATAGTCCCCAAGAAAACTGACGCATCAGGCAAAAAGAAATGGCGAATAGTAATTGACTACAGCAAATTAAACGAGAAAACAATAGATGACAAATATCCAATCCCCTACATAACTGACATACTCGACAAAATAGGCAAATGCCAATACTTCACTACCTTAGATTTAGCATCGGGCTTTCACCAAATTCGAATGTACACCCCCAACATTGAAAAAACAGCTTTCAACGTTGAGGGAGGACACTATGAATTCCTCAGGATGCCTTTTGGACTAAAAACTTCCCCCTACTTTCCAGAGACGCATGGATAATATTTTGAAAGAATACATTAACAACATTTGTCTTATATACCTGGACGATATTTTAATTTTCTCAAGTTCTCTCCAATAACACATTGATAGCATACAAAAAATATTTAGTAAACTCCGAAAAGCAAATCTAAAAATACAATTAGACAAATCAGAATTCTTAAGACACGAAACTGCATACTTAGGACATATCATCACGAGGGACGGTATAAAATCTAACCCCGATAAAAAAAATCCCCTTACCACAAACGACAAAACAAATAAAAGGATTCCTTGGACTTCTAGGTTACTACAGACGCTTCATCAAAGACTTCGCAAAACTAACGAAACCTTTGACCTCTTGCCTAAAAAAAGGATCAAAGATAACCCACGACGATAAATTCATTAACTGTTTCGAATATTGCAAAACTCTAGTAATGAATGATCCAATATTGACCTATCCGAATTTCGAAAAAGAGTTCAATCTGACGACAGACGCAAGTAATTTTGCCATTGGCGCCATTCTTTCACATGGACCTGTAGGCTCAGATAAACCTGTAGCTTATGCCTCGAGAACACTAAACGATAGCGAACAAAACTACTCCACTATAGAGAAGGAACTCCTAGCTATAGTATGGAGTACAAAGTACTTTCGACCATATTTATATGGGAGAAAATTCAAGATCATTACCGATTACAAACCCTTATAATGGGTCATTTCTCTCAAAGACCCAAACTCACGTCTAGTAAGATGGAGACTTGAACTCGAAGAATACGAATACGAGGTAATCTATAAAAAAGGAAAACTCACTACTAATGCTGACGCCCTCTCAAGAGTAGAAATTCACGCAAACGAGACTTCCCCCTAGACGAAATTCAAAATTACTTAGACAATTTCTTCAAACACCCCCCAGAAAGAACCCCCGACATCGACATATCCTTTATATTTGGAGAAATTCACGAACCTCCAATTATGACAGACGTACATGACGACGCTGAATCCTCTACTAGTAGTAACACCGCGGAGATTGAATTCCCTCTACACCGAACTGTACGAACACTGTACATACCAGCGAAGAAAACCCCATTCCTGTAATTCCTATAGCAGAACAACCACTAAACTACTACAACAACCAAGTGTTAATATAAACTAAACCCTACGGAGACAAAAATCCAATTATAAAACACCCATTTTGCAACAGAACACGAACAATAATTTTCCTAGCCACAGATCAACTCGAAACTAATTTATCAAGATGTTACAACAATACTTCACCGGAACCAACAAAACCGCCATTTATTTCGACAACACAGACATCATACTAACTTTTTGCAAAATCATTGCTAACACTTTGAAACTAAGTAACACAATAATCCGCTGTACCAATATATTACAAGACAACATCCAAAGAACAACAACAAGAAATTATAAAGAAAAACCACGAATCATTAACCAATCATAGAGGAATAACAGAGAACGAAAAAAGCATCAGAAGAACATACTTTAGGCCTAGAATAGCTATAGATCTGAGACAGTAGGTCAATGATTGTGAAACATGCCAAACCAACAAATATGATAGGAACCCCCCTAAACAAAAATTCGAAATCTCACCAACACCTAGTAAACCCTTCCACACAATCCATGTGGACATATTTCAAATAAAACAACAAAAATTTCTAACAATTATAGACCCCTTCTCCAAATATGCACAAGCATACACCCTACTAAGCAAAAGTGCCATAGACATAACTAACAACCTGATAACATTTTTCGGGCACCACGGTATTCCCGAATTAATAATCTCAGACTCTGTAACCGAATTCAAAAACGAAATTTTGCACGAACTAACGTCACTACACGGAATAAAAGTACACTTTTGTACCCCCGGACATAACAAGTCGAACGCTAATTTCAAATGACTTCACTCAACACTAATTGAACACCTTAGACTACTAATGAATGACCACCCCAACGAAAACAATATGACCAGGCTAATGCCCTATGCCATTCTCTGATACAACCACTCGATACTCTCGAAAACGAATATAAAACCCATCGAAATAATAAATGGCCATCTCTCAACATCAGACCCCTTTCAGATCAAATTAGAACAGCAACTTTACAATGACTACTTATCTGAACACAAGAGAAAAATCCAACTCATATATACTAACATACAAAATGACCTAGTCAACCAAAAAGAAAAAACAATTAAAGAAAGAAACAAAACACGAGAAGAATCCCTAAAATATAAAGAAGGAGATAGAATTTATAAATAAAACTGTCCTAGAAACAAAGCTTCGGCCAGATTCCACCCAGAAATAGTAAAAGCAAATAAAGACAATAAAATCACAATACTTGACGACAGAGTAATCCACAAAGCCAATCTAAAACGCCCTTTGTCTCAGATTGATCGTCCCACTGGTCCTCAGCCAGGACATCCAAGTAACGAAACTGAACAATAACCCAGGCATCCTACCATTCCAACTAGGAACTGCCAGAATGAAAGAAAACACACACGTTCATCCACTACGTCGAACTAGACCCTATTCTCACTGAAATCGAAACTATTCAAAACCACCTAACATTCGCTATCGAAATGTTGAATTCCGCACTTCCCGACTCGTATCTAACAGAACTAAAACCCACCTTTCAAGCCATTAAAATCCAATTAATTATGGCACGCAAAAAATACAATTCACTTAGACCAAAAAGAATAAAAAGAGGCTTGATCAACGGATTAGGCTCCATATTCAAAAGCATAACAGGCAATTTGGACGCCGACGACGCGGAAAAATACGAAAACGCCATCAACAACCTAAAAACAAACCAAAATGAAGCCTTCTCAAAAATCAACTAGCAAATATCACTTTCACAACACATAATCACCACATTCAACAAAACACTCAGTACATTGAAAAGAAACGAGTACGCTATAGCAAATAGAATCCAAACATTGACATCGAAAATAACCAATGCCACTTTTAATTTCAATAAGTACATAGAAGTTAAAGAAATGTTCGATCAGATGACATCTGCTCTCATAATTGTCGATATCATACTCGACGACTTAGAAAATGCGATATTCTCAAAAATTCACATAGCTCACCCTAGTGTCATAAACATTAAAGACTTAGAAACCAATATCAAGACATTATCAAAACTTTATAATAAAAATAACTTGATATTTGGAACCCGAACACAAGATATTTATAAATACTATGAAATTATAGAAGTAGCTTCATATAATAAAAACAACAGAATAGTTTTTGTATTGAAATTTCCACTAGTAAACCCCTCAAAATCACCTTTACTCAATCCCCACTCCGAACCACACTACGATCATTTCTCCAGAACCCTTCCCAGTTGTAAACAGTGAATATTATCAGTATGTAACTGACCCATGTCCATTAATACACGACAACTATTTCGCCAAAATCCACACATATTCAAGGGACTCGAGACACCAGATTGCACCACTCAGATCCTGAAGACGACTTCGAAATCAACTAGCTGCCATCGACAACCCATATCAATTAGCCACGAAGTAATTGAACAAATAAATGATGCCCACTACATCGTTATCACCACGGAAGCCAGAAGATTCCACACGAAATGTCCTAACACAGACATACTGACCCTTAATGGAACATATTTACTGTCCCTATCCCAAGGATGCATGTTCGAGACCCCCTCTGGACACTACTTCAACGAAGCCACCAAGATCACTCATCGACCTCTGCTTCTACCAGATTTGGTAATCCCAGAAGACCACTCCAAAGGAAAATTGAAGCCCTTGGAACTTCAAGACATCCCGTTAGACAAACTCCAAGCTCTACACCGCCAAGCAACAGATATTCAACCAATAGAGATGATCCATAACCATGACCATCCCTGTGCCCTAGCAGCTTACAGGAGTCGGAAATACCTCAAAAAAGGAAATCTGCCAGACCTACCAGGACTGTCCAGGCCACCTCGTATGAAGAACAACAGAAAACCGTTTTTCTCGTCTGAAAATCTGTTTTTCTCACTAAGGATGGAGGAGTTACATAGTCTCCTAGCCTTCTTATCGGCCCTTATCGCTGACCCCCAGTGCCCGATACGAGGTTTCCTTCGGGATGCCAGCAACACCGAATTTAGTTCTAGTTATTATTTGTTATTGTAAGGTCGATTCACCAGAATATTGTACAAATAAAGTTCTTTTTTAAAAGACACTCCGGTTTTTTTGAAACGTAATTTGCTTGTTTCTACAATTTCAATAACATCTTCATATCTGTCAAAAGATCTTCTTTGCCTAACATACGTCATCATTCAAAATGGAGGTATTGCCGTAAACCCTTCAGTTGAATATTTAAAATTACCTTGATGTAGTCAAGGACCTTAAAGTACAATCAGCCTTAGCCCTGTGCAGGGGGCACCACAGGGCTGGACTAACCCCTTCCTCCTCACTCACTCGTGGGAACAAATGACCACTGAGACGGAATACCGAAAGAATGAGGACAACCATTGGCCTTCTCGGTTTCATTCAGGACACTGAAGAGGTTATGATTCCGAGCGTTCTTCGAGATCGGAAAAGGACTCTTCAGGGTGCTGAACAAACAATAGGGGCCGCCCAGATGGACCTCCAGCACCGCAACGTAGCCACGGCAGTACATGCAGTTGCTAGGAGGGAACTCGAAGCGGCACTTAAGCGGGAACCATGGATGCGACATGAAAAAAATCGTACCTGTTAAGATAAAATGGGACAGAGAGCTCAAGTGTCGTCAGAGGCTACAGCCTGACGTGCCTATGGGGTGGAGGTTTTAGTGAGTAAACCTGTGTCAGGGACTCTCCAAGGTGTTGTCCATGGAGGATTTCCTCCACCTCCCAAAAAAGGCAAGGACAGCATTATTCTTTCAGTTCTCCCAGGGTATTTAACTAGAGATTTATTCTCTTTCTAATTTTGTTCGTCTTGTCTAGCCTTCTCCTCTGTGTATTCCTACTCTGTGTGGTTTTGCCACAAAGTCCTAAATAACGATTTTAATGTCAAACAATTTCCTAGGGAATTTTGTGCGTCGTGTATGATTTCTAGGGATTTTTGGCAGACTAAATTATAGCTTAAGTGCTATGAAATCTAGGCCTAATTTGGATGACTGTTTAGGATTATTGCTTACTATTTTCTGATTGGTTGCTGAATCAGAAACGGTTAAAAGCCAGCCTGAGTCTCCGAGACTTTGATTAATATCCTGAGTTTATTTGTAATAACACGAAAACTCCTAGCTGTTATACAGGTGTGTATCAAGTAAAGAATTTGAACCAAATCGAATCAGTGCCAACACTACGGGGCTAGTGGTAAGAGTGTTAGTCTTATGCCCACTGTTTCCACTCGACGATGCGGGTTCGACTCCCAGCACAGCCGCTGAAAAATTTTGCAAAGTCTCCAAGAGTGGTTTCAGAACCCACTATAAAAGATAAGGCCCCCTTGATCTTAACTCGTACAAGTTTTCATTAACTTCTGATGGTTGGTAAAGCAACTAAGAAAGCGGTTAAAAAACAATTCTACAAAAAAACTACTAGAATATATCGTAAAAAAGGGACAAACCTAATCTGATTACTATCGTTTCGGACGTCCATCGTCTTAATGTATTTAGAAGGTTTTCACGACGTTTCGAATGATTGTATCTACAATCGTCTTTAGGTGAATACTGACAAGTTTAGGTGCTACTTACCAATTTATATGACTGTCGGCGCAATGATGCGTGCAATTCCGCCATGTGCAGCGGTGCGTGTAATTTCGCGCGGTGTGGTGGTGCGTGAAGTTTCGCGCCTCTGCAGCCCGCCAGAAAGAGCAATCAGGGGTTTCCATGCGTTCTTGATCTCAACGCTTGGTTGACTAAAGGCGTTATTGGCTTCGATGTAGGCGGCCTCTTTGAACTTTCGTTTGAACCAATGCTCCTCTCTATGTAGAACACTTGCGTCGTCTCATAGAACTCGATGGTGCTCAGTCCAGGCGTGTTCAGCGATTCCCGATTTTGATGTTTCCCAGTTGGTCAATTTCTTGTGCTCATCGAATCTGTCGGCGCAAGATGCGTGCAATTCCGCCATGTGCAGCGGTGCGTGTAATTTCGCGCGGTGTGGTGGTGCGTGAAGTTTCGCGCCTCTGCAGCCCGCCAGAAAGAGTAATCAGGGGTTTCCATACGTTCTTGATCTCAACGCTTGGTTGACTAAAGGCGTTATTGGCTTCGATGTAGGTGGCCTCTTTGAACTTTCGTTTGAACCAATGCTCCTCTCTATGTAGAACACTTGCGTCGTCCCATAGAACTCGATGGGGCTCAGTCCAGGCGTGGTCAGCGATTCCCGATTTTGATGTTTCTCCACGTTGGGTCCATTTCTTGTGCTCATCCAATCTTACCGATAATGGTCTTTTTGTCTCTCCAATGTAGGAATCTCCGCATTCACATGGAACTTCATAAATGCAATTCTTACTGATTTCATTTTTGTTGTCAGGTTTGGTCTTGGTCAGGAAACTCCGTAAAGTACTGCCGGATTGGAAGCAGCTCTTGATGTTGAACTTGTTTCCGATCCTTCTGATCTTCTCGGAGACACCTCTGATGTACGGAAGGCAGATCACTGTGCTTTGTTGTTGCTCTTCAGATGTCTTCGTTCTCCGGAGTTGTTTCAATACTTCTTCTAGGAGTTTCTTGGGATATCCATTCCGGTGGAGGTCCTCTCTGATGTGGTTTAATTCGGCATCTAGTGACTCCACGTCGTTGCATATGTGCGTTGCTCTCTCTACCAATGTTCTCACGATCCCTCTCTTCGTCGAACTCGGATGGTTGGAGCTGTAACTGAGGTACTGCCCCGTATGTGTCTTCTTTCTGTAGACGGACGTGCAAATTCCATTGCCTATTCTCTCAACGTTCACATCGAGGAAGGGCAAGGCACTGTTGGTTTCCATTTCCATCGTGAATTTGATCGAATCCCTGATTCTGTTAATTCTTGAGAAGAAATCCTGGAGATGTTTGTCTCCGTGATTCCATATAATGAAGGTGTCATCCACGTACCTCAACCACAGCTTTGGTTTGTATTCTGCCTCCCGTATAGCCAATTCCTCGAACCACTCCATGTATATGTTGGCGATGATTGGAGATAGGGTTATCATGGACACCACAACATATGATGATAAGATAGAGTCGTTACTCCACACAGGGAACTATAACTCTTGAAGAAGGATCCGACACCCACTATAGAAAGGAAGATCTACAACACTCTGAGGAAATTCAAACACTTCATTCCAGAAAACGAACGATCACATCTAACGCCACACTACAGCAAACCACCGCATCTCTACGGGCTTCCGAAAATCCACAAACCAGACATGCCACTGAGACCGATCACCAGCTCACGGAACTCACCAACCTACAAGTTATCGAAATACCTCCCACCGATACTACAACCCTTACAAGGAAATAGCAGTTCATACGTCAAGAATTCCAAGCACTTCGTTGACACCATCACAGATATTGAACTTGGACCAGAAGATCGTTTCATCAGCTTCGACGTGGAGAGCCTTTACACCAATGTCCCTATAGAGGAATCTCTCAGTATCATCAAAAGGAAACTCGAAGAGGATGACCAGCTGCACGAGAGGACTGACCTTCCTACCCATGCAATATTAAAATTACTACAGTGCTGCCTACAGAACTCATATTTCCAGGAAAAGGACCAATTCTTCTCTCAAGTCGACGGACTCCCGATGGGATCTTCCCTTTCTCCAATCATCGCCAACATATACATGGAGTGGTTCGAGGAATTGGCTAGACGGGAGGCAGAATACAAACCAAAGCTGTGGTTGAGGTACGTGGATGACACCTTCATTATATGGAATCACGGAGACAAACATCTCTAGGATTTCATCTCAAGAATTAACAGAATCAGGGATTCTATCAAATTCACGATGGAAATGGAAACTAACAGTGCCTTACTCTTCCTCGATGTGAACGTTGAGAGAATAGGCAATGGAATTCGCACGCCCGTCTATAGAAAGAAGACACATACGGGGCAGTACCTCAGTTACAGCTCCAACCATCCGAGTTCGACGAAGAGAGGGATCGTGAGAACATTGGTAGAGAGAGCAACGACGTGGAGTCACTAGATGCCGAATTAAACCACATCAGAGAGGACCTCCACCGGAATGGATATCCCAAGAAACTCCTAGAAGAAGTATTGAAACAACTCCGGAGAACGAAGACATCTGAAGAGCAACAACAAAGCACAGTGATCTGCCTTCCGTACATCAGAGGTGTCTCCGAGAAGATCAGAAGGATCGGAAACAAGTTCAACATCAAGAGCTGCTTCCAATCCGGCAGTACTTTACGGAGTTTCCTGACCAAGATCAAACCTGACAACAAGAATGAAATCAGTAATAATTGCATACATGAAGTTCCATGTGAATGCGGAGATTCCTACATTGGAGAGACAAAGAGACCATTATCGGTAAGATTGGATGAGCACAAGAAATGGACTCAACGTGGAGAAAAATCAAAATCGGGAATCGCTGACCACGCCTGGACTGAGCACCATCGAGTTCTATGGGAGAGGAGCATTGGTTCAAACGAAAGTTCAAAGAGGCCGCCTACATCGAAGCCAATAACGCCTTTAGTCAACCAAACTTTGGGATCAAGAACGTATGGAAACCCCTGATTGCTCTTTCTGGCGGGCTGCAGAGGCGCGAAACTTCACGCACCACCACACCGCGCGAAATTACACGCACCGCTGCACATGGCGGAATTGCATGCATCATTGCGCTGACAGTCATATAAATTGGTAAGTAGCACCTAAACTTGTCAGTATTCACCTGAAGACGACTGCAGATACAAGCATTCGAAACGTCGTGAAAACTTTTCAAATACATTAAGACGATGGACGTCCGAAACGATAGTAATAAAGTTACCACATCGTCTACAACCTTCAAACAAACGTTGGAAACCCGGTACGGACCCGGCATCAGCGACAAGTTCAGAGGCTACGAAAGGACAATGATAAAACTCATCAAGGAGAAAACTCACATCCAGTTTCTATTAAGAGCCAGAGACAACAACATCATCCGAGACGGTTTCCAGGTAAAGTCACCTATTCCCGGGGAACGAGCACAACGCATCATGGAGCGGGTCAGTCACGCACTAATTAGGTCGCAGATCAACTATCACCGTTGGAAGAAAGAGATGCTGCTACAGGATGCCACTGCTAGATTCCAAGAAATCAGAGAGTACACCTTAGACGATGGACGTCCGAAACGATAGTAATCAAGTTACCACATCGTCTACAACCTTCAAACAAACCTAATCTGATCACATTTTTTAATGAATCATGTTTATTCCATTTTAACAACAGGCGACACTGACGTCGTTTGGCTAATCCAATTGGGAATTCAAATTAACTTGGCAACATTGTAAAATGTACCCAAGTACATTAGTTCTATTTTGGACCCATTTCCATTGGTCAATGAACGTTCGTCTCTCTCTCTCTCTCTCTCTTTAGGTGCCAAAATCATGTACAGAAATAGACTGCGGTCACTATTGAGACAGCATGTTTGTCCTTCCCCCACTTAATGAACAGTTCCTCTCGAAGATGTCCGAAGCGAGGCTATTACGAGGAAATTCATAGGCGTACAAATGATTTAATAAAAACGATACAGAAGACGTTTCATGAATTCGTGTCCACTCGTATTTTGCCCCTCTCTATCTACCATTGTACTGTCTCGTTACTGAATTCACTCTATGTTCCAAAACTGCAATATGATTTTAGGCAATGAACTAGTACGCGATAATCGTCAGCTGTCATAGGCATTATGCAGTGCGCATCTTTTGTTATGGTCATTATGCAGTGCACATTTTCAATATTTGCCTTGTCTCGTCAACAGTGGACTCGGAACTATGCGGACTCGGAAAGTATAACAGATCAATCAGCTTGTAAACATTAAATAACTTCCATGAGAATATTGAGGAGGAATACTTCACCTACTATTATTTATATAAAGAGGAGTTTCCAGAAAATCACAAAATTATTCAGCCATTATGGTTGTGTTCCAATGATGTCATTGGTAATGTACAATTCCAGTCAAGTCTTTACATATTTACATGTCATTTCAGTACAAAAATTTGGAGTAGGACGTAGTTTAAATTACGCATATGATGGCTACTGATAGCGAACTTCTCATTCTGTGTTATTCAGGGGCCAATCAAACAACAGTACCTTGTAAGCTTCAAGCTGCTGAACAGAGTTCATATGATAGCTGCTTCTTGTCTTATTTTCACACTATTAACAAAAACAAAAATTGGACCTCCGACGTGGAGGCGAGTAGACGGATGATCGGTTTGGTCGCGAAGATGGCACGAGGATTACACGTGGGAGATGGTGGTCCACTATATTTGTGATGGTCCTGCCGTTGATAACGTGCTTGCATAATTTAATTAGACGTTTGTGAATTGAATACTGAATTGCCACAAGCAAGAGTCATGTATTCACCCGACGAAGCCCTTAATACATGTACGTAATACGGGGAGAGCTGGTGGACTGCACCGGTAGGGAAGCAATGACCAAGAAACCAACACAGAGAGAGAGAGAAAAAAAAATTTAATATTGACTTATTGACATCATATTGGAATAATAGTTTTTGGTGATTGAGCTGTTCTTAGGATTATTCCATAATGGCTTCAGAAAACTATACATGTAATGCAGAACCTTCAATAATAAATTCTGAGGAAGGTGAAACAGAACAAATTGCGAGTGGGACTCACTTTGTATACATTCATGATATAAAAAGAGAAATAAAGGAAGAATCCACCGAATTTAAACCATATAGTGAATATGAAGTGCCTAATGAATGTCTAGAGAAGCATAATCTAAAAATTAATGATATCAACTCAAGGGGATTCGAGGTTATGCTGAGAAACAGTGTTGAAGACCCTCGAGAAACAAAGATTTCTTCAACTTGTGAGTTACTTTTAAGAATGGTATGGCCTCGATCTTAAGTAATAATCTAAAAATTTCTTACATATAGAACAGTAGTGAAACACATTCAGTATGCACGATTGTCATTCTCCTAGATTAGATTTGTAAGGGGCTTATGGGCTAGGAGCCACTTCACTGCGACCTTTGCAGATCTATTGTGCATGCCCTCATGTTATGTTAGAGTTCCCTGTCTAGACCCGTCCTTGTTACTAGACTCCATAGGCCAGACCTTGAGTCCTCCATATATTGGTGGAGGGGGGGGGGAGGGTTGGGGTTCCTCCACATTCGTTGAAAACCTTAGCCTTGTAAGGCTACAGTAGCACAGTATGTATGTCAGAACCTACATGTGGTTGTGTCTGCCAGCCCGATGTTATTCATGTGTTTGTTGACTCTACAGTGCCCTGTCAGTAGCCCAACCACGATCCTGGTTGAGCTCCTATTCTGGCTTAGCAGGTACTCTGTGAATTTTGGCAATGCTTCCTCGAAGAACTCTTTGGCCTGTCTCATGCCTGGCGCATCGAGATGGCTCTTTGTGTTGTTCGTGGCTCTGTACCACAAAAAGGTTCTGGGCCAATTGGGACACGTCGTGCTCCTTCTCGGGCTAATGAATCTGCCTCTTCGTTACCCTTGTAGCCTGGAACCTAAGCCAGAGATAGTCTGTTTTGACTGCCTACCTTTCGTAGAGTTTCCAAGCAGTCCCAGACAATTTTGGAGTTAACTTGCATGGAGCTGATGTATATGTCAATTAGGTTTGATTGAGTGCCTTGGAGACATCGATGGGAGCGCAGGGAAGTATTCTCTGGCCAGTGCTTTTATAATTTTTGTAAATGATGTGAAACATGTTGTAGACGACAAGTCAATCAATATCCTCATCTATGCTGACGACACAAACTTTTTGGTAAGAGGCCCAAATTTCCCGGATATCATAGGAAAAGGATCCTCAGTCATGAAAAAAATCAAAGATTACTTTAATAGAAATAAATTACTTATCAATAACGAAAAAACCTATGCTACTAAGAATCAACAACACCATAGACTGGCCGAAGTCCATCCTCATTGACAATCAAAACATTACATGTAACACCACTATGAAATTTTTAGGGGTATATATAAACGACAAAATGACATGGACAACTCAAGTAGAAAATCTGTGTAACAAACTGTCATCAATAACATACGCCATAAGAGTACTAAAACACAACATTGACCGGAATACTATATTGACAGACTATTACGCCAATTTCTATTCAAAAATGAAATTTGGCGTAGCAACATGGGGAGGAGGCACCGAACTAAATAAAGTTTCTATATGCCAGAAAAAAGTGACTAGGATAATTTTTTATTTGAAGATAGATGGCTCATGTAGAGGAATATTCAAAAGTAACAATATGTTAATGGTACCAGCAGTGTAACGAGAACATCAAGTTTCTTGTCACACACGAATATTACTTCAATAGTTTCAAAACGACCCAAGAACACAATACCAGATTTAAACACAACTATAATTACCCTATTCACAAGAAGAGCATTTTCGAGACTATCCCGTTGTTTAACACCATGAAGTTTCATAACAATCTTCCTCAAGAGATACAAAATATACAGAGCACGAAGAGATTGTTAGCCTCGGTGCGGAACTACCTGTGTGCCATGGAGCCTTACTCCATAAGTGACTCTTCTTTTTTCTCAATTTTAATTTCACAGCAAATACATTCAAATGTGAATTTTTATCTTCATACAATTGATCTGTTTAACGTTTTATGTCTTAAAATTGTACTATTCTTTAGTTTTAGTGTATGTATGTATGACTTATTTCTCAGACGAGTGTAAACAACTCTGTAGAACGAATAAATATCTATCTAGTTTCTCGGTGTAACTCTGCCGATCTCCGCTACTCTTCGCCCTATTGAAGAGCTTTCGTGTTTTGGATCTTAGTTTCGCCAGATTATTATTCCACCATGGCATCGAGTATTGCCCCTTTTACTTCTTCAAGAATACGTTCCAGTTCTAGGTGATGCCTAGCCTTTCTGTTTTGGACACGTGTTAAATTTGCTTTCAGATTGGTGTTATATTTTTCCCAATTTGTTTTTCTGGGGTTCCTCCTGGCTCAGGAGGATCTGTCTCTAATCTGAACATAATTAATCTGTGATCAGACATGGATGGTTCACTCGATACTCTCCAGTTCATCACTAGATCTTTTAGGCTTGGTGTACTTACTGTAATACTTCTTCCCTTACCCTTGTTGAGTGTTTCCCATGTTTCTTTCAGTGTTTCCCAATATTCCTTTCAAAAATAATTGCTCACTTCTCTGGTTAGTGTCCTTGCTGCCCCAAACAGTGTTGTGTGCGTTGATGTCACATCCTAGGAGTAGTGGCAGTTTCTTCTTCTGGCAGTACTCCACTAGTCTATGGACTTCTGGTACAGACCCCCCCCTCTACCCATTTACCATGTTGCTGTTACTGCTTCCTGGCGCTTGTTCTTGAATCCGAGACAGGCTCGGATAGGGACGAGATCTCTCGTCATGAATTCTGAAAGACAAAGGTAATTAGTGTTTTTCCTTACTATAATGCATGTTCTGGGGGAATTCTCACTAATATGATGTATTAGTTTGGAGTCCTGGCAGTTGTGACCCCTAACCTGATTTGATTTTTGTAGACCCAAGGTTCTTGGATCAGCACGATCCCCAATTGGTTTTTGGTGAACATTCTAGAGATTACCACCAAGGCTGCCCTGGCGTGGTGAATGTTCACCTGGGCAATGTCTGGTTCTCGGTGTGGGTGTTGTCCCCATAAGTAAGAGTGCGGTCTTCTTCAACCTCCATTATGACTTCTTTGGAAGATGATTCTCCACCAAAGAGGTTGGAGATGTGAAGACTTCTCGTGCTCTCCACATCTTCAGGAATGCTGGGAGTCACTTCCTCCACTTTATCCTCTTCGTTTTTCCTTAGGCCATGCACGGGTTTTTTCCCAAACCTGTATTGAATGGTGTACCCGTTGTCTCTGATTCTTTGGCAGGATAGTTCGTCTATCCCTACCCTCAGGATTTGACCCGTACTCTCTTCTTTTAGACTGACAACCTTCCATTGGGATGTCTTCAGCCCTTCATTTTGAGGAAGAGAGTGATGGTGTGTACTTTTGGGATATCGTCTCCCGTACAAACCATCAGTTCTACTCCCTTCCAGTTTTTCAGATATGGCACTTTCATTCGCACCCATTCCGCTGACTGTGGTGTTTCACAGTCGACCATGATCATGCCCGACGGAAGTGGATGACTGCGAACTTGAGCTTATGCTCCCATCCGTCGCACATCTCTTCCACTATTGCCTCCTCCAGTTTGCTATATTCGTCAGCACTTAGGGTTGTCTCAGGGAACGCTTTGGGGAGGATGGCAATCTTCTCGGATTTCAGGACAGTTGTATAACTGCTTCCTGAGGAGGTGGTGGTGCTTTTTCCTGCCTTCCACCTCTTTAGTTCCTTCTTCTGCTGGGTGATGTTCGTCTCATCTTGCTTTCGCTTCTTGTCTTTGGGTTGGATTTTTTGCTCCAATCCCTGAGTCTTGTGCTCCAGGGCTTTCTTTTGGCTTCCTCAGGTGCAAGCCCTTGATTGAAGTAGCGAAGGTACCATTTAACTCCTGCCCCACTGAGTCTGAGAAGGATGTGGAGGGAGAGTGGATCCTCTCTTTCCCCTTCTCTGTCTCTCTTTTCTTTTCTCCCTCTATTATTTCCTTGTGAGGATGTCTCACATGAGAGGATAACGTTTCTTTGTGTGAACGCCTAGCATGCTCCGTTTAAGAATGAGTAGCAGGGATGTCCCGCTGTGTTTTTTTATGTAAATCTTCCATAATAGTTCCCACGAGTAGCAAGGGAATAAAAGGTCGACTCCTGCAGAGCCCCGCATGCAGGAGCAAGAGAATTGAAACTGGAGGTCCCCAGGTCTCCAGAGTTCGCATACTCACAATGAATGACCTCAAAATGATAATGAATAGAATTAAGAAAATCGGTTGTGATAAATAAGGCATCAACTTGGAAATATTAAAATTAACATTCGAAGTTGCTGGTAATCATATATTATATTTGATTAACACTTCATTGATGACAGGACAATTACCTGAAAAATGGAAAGTAGCCACAATTGTGCCTATTGAAAAAGTGTCCAATACAACCTCTTGCTCGGAATTCCGCCCAATTAATACACTTCCTATCTATGAGAAAATATCAGAATTAGCAGTAAAGGATCAGCTACTACAATTCGTAGCAGATAATAATATACTAGTAAAGGAACAATCAGGATTCAGGCAGGCACATTCGTGTGAAACTGCATTGCATTATTTATTGTCTAAATGGAAAACTGAGATAATCAATAATAAAAAGATCATTATTGTTAAATTTTTAGATTTAAAGAGAGCCTTTGAAACTGTAAATATCTCTCTGCTTCTGAGAAAACTTGAGAAATTTGGCATTAAGAAAAATGCGCTGAAATGGTTTGAAAGCTATCTTTCTGGTAGGTCTCAAATAGTTAAATATAATAATACATCTTCTGACAGCAACGACATACTTTATGGAGTCCCTCAAGGAAGTGCTCTAGGACCAATATTATTCATTTTGTTCATCAATGACATAGTACACCATGTTCAAAATTGCAAAATAAAATTGTTTGCTGACGATACTATGATCTATTGCGAAGGAGATATAGAGGATGTCCAGAGTACTATATCATTAATAAATCAAGATTTGAGAAATTTGTCCATATGGCTTAATGACAATGGTTTGAAATTGAACATAAATAAAACCAAATACATGGTAATATCAAATAAATATAACTTGAACAAATTGAAAAATGTAACATCCAGCCACCATTTATTGATTGATAATAATGTTATTGAAGAAGCTAAACATTTCAAATACCTGGGCTTCATGATAGATAATGAACTGAATCTTAAATCACATTGTGAGTATATTAAGAAGAAAATGGCAAGAAAAATTAATTTCCTATATAGATTGAATAATAAGGTATCATCTTTCACTAAGTTAACTATATATAAAACCATAATATCTCCTCATTTTGATTTCTGTGGAACATTCATATACCTGATGAATAATGAACAAATTGATACATTACAAAAAGTACAAAATCGTGCTATGAGAGCCATTCTATTACGTAGAAAACGAACATCAATAGCTTACATGTTGGAATCCTTGAATTTATTGAATGTTAGACAGAGAGCTGCTTATAATATGCTCAAGTTTGTGTATAAACTCAAGTCAGGATGCTTACCAACCTATCTAACTGAAGAAATAACTTATCTTTGGAGACCTGCAGAACATCACTTTCCAAAGACTCGTTCATCCAACGAACAGCGAGGCTTTGGAACTCATTGCCTAGGGAGGTGTTCCCCGAGGCATACAACCTCCAGAAATTTAAGAAGAACACCAACTCCTACCTTCTTTCCCTTGGTTCCCACGATGTTCTCTGAACATTACAAGATATCCCTTTTCGTGGGAACCAGAACATAAAAAAAAAAACTCTAAGAAATACATAATCACAATACCAGATCACATGCTTCCAATAATTTCTATATTAATATTGCTAATGCTGCTACAAACACAGTGTTCATCAAAGGCTTACAGCTTTACAACTCATTACCAAGAGAATTGAAAGATTACTTGTCATTTAGAGAATTCAAAAGCCAATGTGTAAAATATATAAAAGGTCCATAACCCATCATTGTAATATCTCTTCTTGTATTATTTCGATTTTATACTGCTAATTTAACTTGTTCGTGCATTGTATTTTATATGTGTTCTGTACTTTATTCATGCTATTTTACTTATACTATTTCATTTATACATTATATACTACTACTATTCATTTATACTATTTATAATTGAGAGCTGATGCTAATAAAGATTATTATTATTCGATGCTAATAAAGATTATTATTATTATTATACTAGCGATAAAGCTTCCCCTTTACTACGCACCTATTGGCGTATGCTGTTCCACTTTGGTTTGGGGGGATTTTTATTGTGGCTCCCATTCACTTGGTCGGCCGGTTAAGGCAAGCCCCTTCCACATTCAATGAATATTTCCTCAACAACCACCAATTTACTGAATCCGGTGTGTATCAGGCAGGTTTCCACAAAAGGGCTGTCGCGTTTAGTCGCGGCAGAGCGATGACTCCTCCTCCATACTTGAGACATGGAATGTCGTGTCCACGAGGTGCAATACTACAATAGCTCTCGGTGCAAGACCACGACCTTCCTGGCTGAGCTGTCCTTGGTTTCGCCGCCCCTCCCAGTCCCGTCAGGTTTGAGGAGGGGCGGCTACTCAGATCCCCCACCAACGACGAGGCCTCACAGCTCCTTGGGGACATGCTCCAGGAATGCTTAAGATGTATACCCGATTTTGTCGGGCAAAGATTAACCCTCCACTACCCCTATCATTAATTTCTTTGAAATTATTCTATTTCCATAGAAAACGCGTGGATCGAGATTTTTTTCATAAATGCATGCTACCAGGAATGCTTATCAAGATGTATATGTCACCCGCTTTCGTCGGGCAAAAATTAACCCTCCATTACCCCTAACATGAATATCTTTGAAATTATTCGAATTCCATAAAAAACGCGTGGATCGAGATTTTTTTCATAAATGCCTGCTACCAGAAATGCTTAACAAGATGTATATGTCACCCGATTTTATCGGGCAAAAATGCACCATCCACTACCACTGTCATGAATTTCTTTTAAATTATTCTATTTCTATAAAAAACCCGTGAATCGAGATTCTTTTTCATAAATGTAAGCTGCCAGGAATGCTTGATGAAATGTATGTGTCACCCGATTTGGTCGGGCAAAAATTCACCCTCTACAACCCCTTCTATTAAAAAAAAAACAAAAGTTCCTCAAAATGCACGCGGGTGGGATTTTTTTCTACCGAATATATACTCCTCTATAAGACTAATACAACACCTGATTTTGTTGGGTAAGAATAATAAGAAAAAGAATAATACAACACCTGATGTTTTAGGCAAGAATTCACCCGCCACAACCCCTTCTATTCATTAAAAAAAAATATATATAATTACCTCAAATTGCAAGTGGGTGGTATTTTTTTCTAGCGAATATATACTCATCAGGGTGCTCTACACAACACCTTATTTTTTCGGGCAATAATTCACTGTCCACAACCACTTTTATTCATTTCAAAAAATAAATCATAAATTCGTCAAAATGCACGTGAGTGACTTTTTTTTAGCGAATATATGGTTCTCAGGGTGCTCTATAAGAGTAATACAACACCTGATTTTGTCCATAAGAATTCACCCTTCACAACCCCTTCTATTCAGTTCAAAGAATAAATCAAAAGTTCCTCAAAATGCACGTGGATGGTATTTTTTTCTAGCGAATATATGCTCTCCAGGGTGCTCTAGGAGACTCACACAACACCTGATTTTGTCGGGCAAGAATTCACCCTCCACAACCTCTCCTATTCATTTCAAAGAATAAATCAGAAGTTCCTCAAAATACAGGTGGGTGGGATTTTTTCTAGCGAATATATACTCCTCAGGATGCTCTATAAGACTAACACAACACCTGATTTTGTCCGGCAAGAATTCACCCTCCACAACCCCTCCTATTCTTTTCAAAGAATAAATCAGAAGTTCTTCAAAATGCACTTGGGTGGGATTTTTTTCTAGCGAATATATGCTCCTCAGGGGGCTCTATAAGACTAATACAACACCTGACTTTGTCAGGCAAGAATTCACCATCCACAACCCCTTCTATTAATTTCAAAGAATAAATCATAAGTTCCCCAAAATGCACGCAGGTGGGATTTTTTCCTTTTTCCCCAGGAGTCCTTGTCCACGAATATAAAATATAACTCTGAAGTAACAAAAATTAATTATATCTTCTAAGTAGTAAATAAATAAATAAAATAAAATTCATTATCAAAAATATTAATAATATATACCTAACAAGTTCCGATCGGGTACAAATGTAATATATGTATATATAGGTAAATCTATATTTTTTTTTGTGGAACCAAAAACAAAAATGAACGATTCAGTATATGAAGATATCAATATTTTTTCTTTAGATGGCAGTTTCAAAACGTTTGCGCACAAGAACATTTTTGGTTTTTTGTTGTGCAACATGAAGTATGGAATACTCTAATACAAATGCCACATTTATTCTCTCTCGTCTGATGTTTCCATGACTTCGTACTCACAAACAAGACAAAATTTAATTTGGTCGTTATCCTCAAGATCCAAAATCATATTCGCCAGTTTCTTCCTAAATTCGTCCATACTTTCATGTTTTAATAAAGAGTAATTTTTCAGAATTTGCATTAGAAAATAAATGACATAAATTCCGCAATAATATCCGTCTCTTTGTTTTATATGAGCAATTGAGACATTTGTCAATTAAAATTTTAAATTTATCCTTATACACTGAAGATTCCTTTGGAATGCTATTGTATCGTGGATCAATATATAAGAATGTCCTCTCTGCTACAGCTAGCACCCAGTAGTCGCCATTTAGAACAGTTCCAATAATTGCAAATATTATTATTGAATTATCATCAATTTCTGAAAATTCTAAAAAGAACATATCTTTGAGATCATTGCCGAAATGCATTATAGCGTAAGTTTGATCGGTAGTGAATGGGACATAAGATTATTTTCGGTAAAATTTTGTTGTGGCTGATAAACAGTAATTCATGGTAAAATCGGTAACCATTGGCTCCCGTATAATGTTCGGAAATCATCACCACACAGTTCAGATGAAAATTTTTGTTGGAATTTGGTAACAACATAATACCGAATTCATTAATAATATAATATTTATAGTTTTTGACGAGTCCATTTGTAAAAAAGTTTAAAACATTCATTATTATTATCTTCAGAGAAACTTATGTACTTTCTTTTTTTAATATTATTACGTTGAGGATCCACTAACTCTGGAAGAAAGATAAATAAAATTCACAAAAAGGTTTCAGCATTATGTTTTCCCAAAATTGAGTATCGCGTTCTATTCATATTAAAAAACTACCTGCCTAAGTCCAAATAAACAAATCGCACCATTTCCTTTCTGTTATGTTCCTTGAATTTGAAAAACATAATTATGGTTTTCTTTTAATTGATGATTTTTATCTAAAAATTTGTTCCTGGCGATTAATATTTCTGGATTTTCGTATCGATAACTAAAAGGACATTTAATCTCAACGAACATGCCAAGTATGGAATTTTTTTATGAACTATGAAGCCTACATCTGTCACTGTCCAACCAGTTTTCATCTCGTAATCTGCTCCTGTTTATACCGATTCCCATGCGCTATAGCTGTTATTTGTGAAGTTTCTCTATACAAAAGTGATCTAAAACTATTGATGCCCAACTATCGTCTGATTTTGATTTGTTAATTGATCCAAAATTGGAAGATGTGAGCCGAAGTTTTCTTTCTTCCACTAATCTGATTTTTGTTTCAAATCAAAGTTTGTAAGTTAGTATGATCATAATTAGTTATTGTATAAAAAAAAAAATCTCTAATAGTTCTTAATCTTGAGTTTTTTCAAAAGTATTAAAGGAAAATGACCATCATATGTCAACTCATCGTCAGTTTGTTTTAACTGCAATGATTTGTTTTTAATATTATTTTTATCTCGTTTATAGTTCGTTTCAAATTGGACCCTAAACAGTTCTTGTATTTCTGTATATGCTTTTTCTGCCACTGTGACAATATTCATCATACATTGTCATCGCCTGTAAGTTCTTTACGTGTTTCTTTAGTTTGGCCTTTGAGGTACAGCATTGCCTTGGTATATCAAATACAATTTATTTATGAACAGAAATTATTTTGATTTGTTGAAAATATAAACAGGATGTTCATAAAATTGAGAATGTTTCCCTTTTCAACAGAAATTATTTTCTTGTGCAAAACTCTTATGACTCGATTACACTTCTGATTGTATAAATTACCGTTAAACAATTGATTTTTTACTTGGGAAAACCAGTTTTCAAAATTAGCATTATTAAATCTACCAGAGTATTCATTTTTATACAAAATTCCAGTCCATAAGGAAAGAAAAGGTGAATATTTCTTTAAAATGAGACTCATTTTTCTGAGTAGTAAAAGCAATTGGCTACGCCTGTTCCGCTATCTACATGTGAGATAATCATTCCGAAATTAAAAAAAAATAAATTATCCATGCGTTTTTTTATGGAAATAAAATAATTTCAAAGAAATTCATGATAGGGGTAGTGGAGGCAAATTTTTGCCTGACAAAATCGGGTGACATATACATCTTGTTAGGCATTCCTGGTAGCATACATTTATGAAAAAATCTCTATCCACACGTTTTTTTTATGGAAATAGAAGAATTTTCAAGAAATTCATGATAGGGGTAGTGGAGGGTTAATTTTTGGCCGACAAAATCGGGTGACATATACATTTCATCAAGCAGTCCTGCCTGGTAGCATACATTTATAAAAAAAATCTCGCTATAAAAAAAAATTCACGCATTTGTTTATGGAAATAGAATAATTTCATAAAAATTCATGATAGGGGCAGTGGAGGGTTAATTTTTGTTCAACAAAATCGTGTGACATATACATCTTGTTAAGTATTCCTGGTAGCATACATGCACGACAATAAAACATTCTCGCATTCTTAAAAGAAACATAATAATTTATTTCATGGCTGGCCACGAATTCTGACAATTACATCCACATAATCACCACAAATTCGTGGCTGGAACTCGTGGCTTGTGTTACGGAATAGCATTGTCTTCAGTAGCACATATTGCATAAAGAGTTTCGTTTGAAAATATCGTTTGATTGGTACATTTCAGCAACAACTTAGTGCTTCAGATATTTTTTCAAATATGCTTTCTCTATGGTCTGTACTCAAATAGAAATTTTCAAGATGATTTTTGTAGGAACCTTGAAAGGGGATGGCACATTTTTCTTGTTTAAGTGTTGGAAAACTGAGAAAAAAGTTATAATTTTAAATTGAATTTTAGGTGAGTGGGAGAGCACAAATGTCAATGATCTTGCTGGTGAATTGGCAACACCCAAAGTCAACCATTTTAACAACGGAGCTATATTAAAGAATGAAAATGAAGATCACTCTGAGTATATCGATTTGTTGTCAAATAACGCTGGATTGAAAATGGAGACACTCAAAACTAAGGATGATATTGATATTATTTACGAAGATGTTAAACCTGAAATATGTGAGGAAATTGGACAAAACTTTTCTCATGAACTTTCAAAAGGTGAGGTGGTATTTGTTCAACAATGTCATAGATGAATTCACAGCAGAGGGTTGTATTCTTGTCAATTAGCTCAGAATGTAACTTCTGCATTTACTGTGATTTCTTCTTGAAGTTTTTATTATATTACTCTCTAAATGTTTCTCAAATTATATCTCAACGGTTGTGTGACTAGGAGTAGTTGAAACTTTGGTGATTAATATACAGATCATTTAACATTATTGAAAGAATTTTAAATTGACTTTTCTAACAACTTCGTTAGCTTGGGCAGAAAAATTACATAAGCTCAATTTATAGATTGAGCCACTGCAGTTGATGGCGACCCAGCAGTCGGGAAAATTCAGATCAATTTATACTTTTAGCCTAGAGCGCATGAGCATGAGCAATTTCAAATGTTGAAACATTTGTCTGGTAAACTAGGAAGACTCCTATATCTATATTTAGCAAATTAACCAAAACTTCCAGAGAAATTAAATATAAAACATTAATATTAATCTCCCATTTGCACCAAATTCTCAGAAATTGAACATGTCTGCTTCAGAATATTACGTTTCATGTCATTCGTCTGTTGTCGCTGCCGCAGGAGATAAAAGTTGACCATCTTCGGACGGCAGTGAAAGAGGCTACGAATTTATAAACGCACACATGTATGACTGCACCTTCAACTTCGAACAGCAACGGAAGTGACAACGGCTGCATTTCAATCTATAAATCCAATTTTAGTGTTATTACCAATTTCTTTTAATATTTTTTTTTATAGTTATGTATATTTAGTTCAGAGATTATCTTGGTGTTCAAGAAGGTCCTGCATTGCTTTATCCTTTTTGAAGGCATCTTCTGTAAAAACTCTCATGTCACTTAGTTTCTCTCAAGATTGACTCATTTTTTTAATGTCATAAAATTCTTCATTTTTTCTTTGGTCTTTTTAAAAAGTAATTTTAGATTTTTCAAAATGTTTAACTTATTCTTGTTTCTCATTTCATAGACTTCGTGGTAAAATTCAAGGCATGAGGTATACATTTTGTTTTGCAGCACTTGAATATACCAATTATTTCATTGTAGGGTTGAAATAATTCTGCACACCTCTGGATATCTTAATAAGTCCCAGATTCTTGATGGTACTTTTTACTTGGTCTGTTTTCCTTCATAACATTATATTTTGTATGTGCATTTTGTAAATATTTCCACCTAATGTGTGTATTTCTTGGAATGATAAATGAAAAATGTATTGATTGCAAACAGCATTCTGAATCATTGATGGTATGAAAAATCTCCTAATTTCTTCCATTTTTGTTTCTTTAGACTCTGAAACATGGCCTCAACACAATATAGAAGAGGATGGAAAAGCCGTGGAAAGAGACAATGATTCAAGGAAGGAACCTACAATAACTATTGATTCAAAAAATTGTGAATATGATCCTTTTCAATCTAAACAAGAGTTTAATGAGATACCTCATACTGGGAAAAAGCCATTTCAGTGTAAATCATGTTCCAAATCTTATTCTGAGAAACGTAATTTGTTACGTCATGAAAGAGTTCACAGAGGAGAAAAACCATTTCAATGCGAATTGTGTTTGAAGAGTTTTGGAGAGAAACAGAAATTGTTGCGACATGAAAGAACTCATACAGGGGAAAAACCATATCAATGCAAACTTTGTTCTAAATTGTATACCCAGAAGGAGCATCTTACGGTACACGAGAGAATTCATACAGGAGAAAAACCATATCAGTGCAAAATTTGCCTGGAAAGTTTTGCAAAAAAAAGGAAATTATTGCGCCATGAGAGAATTCATGCAAAGGAAAAACCATTTCATTGCAAAACTTGTCCAAAGAGTTTTGCAGTAGAAGCAATGTTTTTGTCTCATCAGATAATTCATACAGAGAAAAAAACAATTCAATGTAAATTTTGTCCTAAAAGTTTCGAAGTGTTAAGCAAATTGTTACAACATGAGAGAATTCATACAGGGGAAAGACCATTTCAGTGTAAATCATGTTCCAAACATTTTCACCTGAAACAAAGTTGGTTGCGTCATGAGAGAATCCATACAGGGGAAAAACCATTCCAATGTAAATTTTGTCTTAAGAGTTTCGCAAGAAAAAGCAGATTGGTGCGTCATGAGAAAATTCATATAGGGTCAAAATCAATTCAGTGTTAATCGAATTCCAAGTATTGTCACTGAAACAAGGTTTATCACGAAATGATTACCTGTGATTAAAATGCACATAGACGAATGAATTTTTATTATTGTCAGTTAATTCATGGATATACATAAACTAGAGCACATCTATCAAAATATAATTACACAATCCCTTTGTGAGGTGCTCGATATATCTTACTTTGTCTCTTTGGAGTCTGGTTTTCCTATTTTTACAAACTGAGTTCAGAAAGAGATTTTTCTGTGGCTTGGTGGGGATTAAATTCATCAACTTTAAATGTATGACTTTTTAAATTAGTCTTAAAACAAAACAAAAATTCACAGGCTACTCGTAATAATTACGCCGAGCTTCACGGAGATAACCTGCACCACTTTAATATCTCACACCGCCCTTTGTCAAAGCCCTAGCTAAGTACCAACTTAGCAGGAAGCAGTTGGAAATATATGGCTAAGATTCTGCGTACGAGACATCAACTAGTATTAGTTATATTCACAATTGCTTTAACTTAGAAAATTCTATTTTATAAAACCACCTTTACTTACTTTATTCTGGATTAGAAGCCCTAATATATGTATATTAGTCTCATTATATCTTTAAGACTCTGCAAGTAACTTGAGGAAAAACAAAAAAAACGTAACTTGTGATCTAATTTATTAGCATGCCAACGGCTCTCGTTCAGACATACTTCATAACTTGAGCAGCTAGAAAAACTAACATTTTGTTACCCGTGACACAACAACAATTCTATCACACTCTAAATACCTGCCAGAGCCAAAAAATAAAACCACATGCTTATGTCCAATCTCCCGCATACGGTGACAGCCCGCTATCGTAATGATAGGAATTATTACTCGCTAAAAATTGTCCCACGGTATAAATCAATCAGAAAAAAAAAACAATCCATATGTACAATTTATCGTGAAAGTCACAAGAGTGAAATATTTTACACCTGTGATGTTAAATTACTTCCAAGCTGAATCGTAATTTCAGTATCATATAAAATATTTACAATGAAAGTAATAAAATGGATCAGGCATTTCGCTAACCTGATAAACTCAAACGGCAATTAAACACATTGAGGAACAATATGCCAACAGGAAAATATATAAAAACAGTCCGAAAAGTATTTTTGGACGGTGAAAAAGGCATCAGCAGTTTCTTTTGCTCGAATTTATGATCGTTCCAGTAGCTTTGGGTATTTACACTTAAACTGGGAATTATTTTGTTGCCAGAACATAATTAATATTAAACCTCAAATGGCAGGGACGTACTAAAGTTATTTCAAACTTTTGGTTATCCGTTCTTAGTAGCAGAGCTTAGAAAAATTTAATTCGTTGATTCGTCAGTGCCCGAGAACGTTCATACTGTAGTGTCTAGATGTAACTCAATTTCTATGTATCTATAATTTCCTAACTTTTTACGTTGAATCACATTTATTTCAATAATGTCAACAGGGAACATTGTGATGGCTTCTCCTATGATGATGATTATCTCAAAATATTCTATATATACATATCCCAAATAAGTATTCACAAATATAAACATAATCAGGTTAGCTCACTGTAAAACCCTATATCGAGAAAAGCTGAATTAGGCTGTTGTCCCATCTGATGAGTTGAATTTATTTTAACTTTTATCTGGTGCCAGACGTTTTTAAAGAATTTTTAATACTTATTTCTGTTTTGCTTATGCATTAATATTGGGAATTAATACTTACTGCTTATTATATCAATTAATAATAAATAAAACTTTAAAACAACTTGTTTTGTTTATGTCTTCTAAATAAACTGTGAGGTTGTATCGTGATCCCCTTTCAAAAATTCGGATACGAAAAACCAGGATGCATGGAAAATTCCAAATATTTACGTCTGAAATTTATTGTATTTGGATACCTTACCGTCAGAATTCGGATGCATGGGATGGTGGCCTTAGAATAGTGTTTGGGTGGACTCTTGAAGACTACTGATTCGATGTTTGGAGTAGTATAGGTAAACATCGATATTTTCGAGGTCATGTTCGTATTTTTGAGGTTATGTCATGTCGGTTAATTAAAAAGTGTGATTTTTGCACAAAGTCCCAGACTATGAGTAAATAAAAAACGGTGACATAAAATCGCTGATAAAAGCAAAAGTAAAATATATGCATATGCTTGACGCTGTCAACTACTCTCTGTCGTTCTTCTCTTTGTATTCGATAATGTGCATTATGATCCTGGAGGGAGAAATGCATCTCCTCCCTTCCTTGCCAGAGATCAAGGACGCTAACATACTCTGCTGCAAATTGTACACTTGTTACAGTTTGATATCCTTGACGAATCCCTTTCCATCTGTCACATGTAAAGAGGGTGTGTTCGGCGTCATCTTTTTCTCCGCAGTATGGACAGTCTTCAGATTCTGCTCTCATGCGGCTATATATGTTTTTCCTAAAGCACCCGTGCTCACATAGTGACTGGGGTGTGAAGTAGTCGACCTCTCCATATGGTATGTCCAGCATATTCGGTATCAGCCGGCGCATCCATCTCCCATATTTACCATTAGTCCATTTTCCTTGCCATCTTAATGAGGTCCTTTCTGGCGATAGGTCCGACAACACCTCCGTACTTTTCGTTTCTTTCTTGAATAAGGAGGTAGATGGAAGGTACTTTACTCCAGAGCATATTCTGATGCAGATCAATTGATTGAAAATGTTAACAAGTCGGCAGAAGGTTTAGTATTAATTGATGATTTTGTGCCAATCCAAGAAAGAAGTGAAAGTGAACCACTTAGTCCTCCAAGAAATAAAAAAACACCAGCGAATCAAATAAACACAAAGACGGAGGGATCATGTGATAAAAAAAAGTCCGAAGTTGTGAATCTTATTGAGAAGAGTCACACTGCAAAGTCGAACGATGGATTAACATTAATGGAGGAACTAGAAAACTATGAAGGATCTGCAGCGTATTCTAATAACAGTGATCCACATGAAGAAAGTGACCTGATATTACTTAAAAAAAGCTTATCTAGAAATCCCATTTCCTCAAAAAAAATCATGATAATAGGTGATCAATATGCGGTGAATTTTCCTTTAGTCTTGAGAAAAAAAACTCAATACACAAACTACCAATTTGAGGAAATTTTGAAGTCAGAAAAGGAACTATCGGACTTGACAAGCAATATCTTTCAAGATACGATACAATATGGATCTGAAGATTTTGTCATAATTATGTTCAACACTAACAATGTTAGTAATAATAGAAATTTGACTCTAGCACTAAAGCAAATATTGCCCATTGGAAAATTCACGAATTTAATAATAATGTCTGAAAAATAAACATATGGACCAGATCATCATTAACAAAGTTAAGAGAGAAATCAATAATTTCAAGAAACGCAACAGATGCAATTCAATACGATACATGATTGATAGTAGAAAAAAAGGAAGTAAGTTTAGAATACTTGATCAAGTAATGTCTTGTCTCTCCAACGCAAACGGTAATATTGTACTCAGATGTATCAAGGTATCGAGTAGCGATAGTCAAGAAAAATCCACTGCAGAATCTTTTTTAGAGCCCGTGGAAACACAAAACGAACAAAGGTAATGTGCAACAACATCACAAGAAGCTTATCTTTTTTCCTACTTAATATTCAATATTTGCGCTATAAAGCGGATGAGCTGTTTGTATTACTTGAAGATAAAATATTTCCAAATATTGTCCTTTTGACTGAACACTGGCTTGTAGATAAAGAACCATGTTTTATGGAAAACTACATGATTCTTTCCAAATATTGTAGAAGAGATGGTTATGGTGGCACTATGATTTTAGCTAATGAGAAATTTGCCAGCGAGTTACTACCTGAAAATGTTACAAAATATAATGACCTCACAATTGAAAAAGTATTTGAATGTTCTGTATGTTTCTTCAAAAAACTAAACCTATATGTCCTGTGTCTATATCGGTCTCCTTCCTCTGATGTGAATTTATTTGTAGAAAATTTAGAATTAATACTGAGCGACCTTTCATGAAACAAATGTTTTCTTAGGTGGTATTTAATATAAATTATGTGAAGATAATTGCAGCATTTGTAGAAAATTTAGAATTAATACTGAGCGACCTTTCATGTCAAATGTTTTTTCTACAAAGCTCTTAAGAGCATATTACAATCATTCAACCTTAACATGCACTCCAGATCAATCACTCGAGTTTGTAAATATTCCTCCACTTGTATTGACTATGTATGTACTAACTACGACCTTGAAAAAGTTTCATGTTCAGTTATTTCCTCTGGACTATCTGATCATGAAGCTATAGAATGTTCCATTCTTCAAGATGTAAATGAAAATAATAGATATAAATATGGAAGACTTTATAGCAGTGCAAACTATAATAGGTTCTATGAGAACTGTCTTGAATTTGACTGGGAACGGGTCTTACTTTTAAACGAACCTTTCATTGCTTTCTATAGCAAACTTTCAGAATTTTTCAGTGTTTCATTTCCTATCCAGAAAATTTAAAAAAAGCGTAAAAAACCCTGGATAACATCTGGAATCAAAACATCCTCAAGGAATCTACGGTCCCTTAGTTATATAAGAAAATTCACCTTAAATCCAGATTTCCATGCCTATGTTCATAACTACCGTAGAATTTACCGAAATGTTCTTAAGCTTGCGAAATCTAAATATTTCCAAAATAGAATTGATTCCAAGGAATAATAAAAAAGAAAGAGACGTGGTCCATAGTTAATGACCTGCGAGAAAATCCTAAAAAAAGGAACAGTGTAAAAATTGCAATCGGTGCGGATGAGATCAATGAGTTCTACAGTTCAATTGCTCGTAAGCTTAGTGACAACATAATTGTCCCTTACGACCCTCTTATCAATGTCCATAATTGTCATACAAGGGATACTTTTATATTATACGATACTAGTATTGATGAAATCTTGAAGTGTTTAGGGGTATCAAGAATAAAAAATCAACTGGATACGATGACATCTCCATGAACATATTTCAGAATCTCCAAGAGTAGCACTTGAAACTCTTGTCGATTAATTAATATTTCCTTT